>JAMYXO010002806.1:0-2500 GCA_033310375.1 Conus canariensis | reverse complement strand
AGCTGCTCCACAAAGGCACTTGAAATTTTTATTGAATTTTGCTCGGAGAGCATTAAGCTTAACTCTATAAAACAAGATTTCTAATTTTCGATTGCTGTGAATACAATCACTCCTCTCAGAAATCAGTTTACAGACCTGAAAACCTGAGACAGAAGAACTAGAAACCAGCTGTGATTATAAACAACACTTCAATGAAGAACTGAGCGCATAAAGTTTAGAGATTAATGATTCTTTAAAAAGTGTATAGCATTTCTCAAAAGACACTCTTTTTAAAAGGCCATAACATTCATATTGACTCAAGGGAATGTGGAGAAGTGTTGTGTTGTCAGACTTTTTAGCTCCCCTACGAGCAATGCTGTCAGCCTGTAGATCCATCAATAAAAATCTTCAAATGATTAGGATAATTATCAGCAATGTGTGACTTGGCCAATGTAGCCAAAACGACGTTGTTAACATTCTTTTGCATATCAGTATACATATAATCAAAGTCTGCCCTTTGAGTTCCCAGATAGGTACGGGGCTTGATGGGAAACGCTTAGCAACATTTTTATAATCAACGTTTGCGGCTTTAAACCGTTTTGAAGAATATGTAAGAATAGTTTTATTTGATCTTATAGATCTAGCGCGTTTGGGAAAATGAAAATCAGACTGCATATTAAGCTCATTTTCATTTGAATTGTTAACTGTTGAACTTCTCACAATATGTTTAATACAAGCAAGCTTCCGGTGGTTGTCAAGGGGCAAAACACCACATTCATGATGTGTTCCTAAAACGGATGCTTGTAGCGGAACCCCAAGAGCTATTGTGAATGCCTTGCAATCTATGCATTGCATTTTCTTCAGTAGGTATTGAGGAGCACTAAAACATGTGTGTGCGTGTGTGTGTGTGTGTGTGTGTGTGTGTGTATGTGTGTGTGTGTGTGTGTGTGTGCGTGCGTGCGTGCGTGCGTGCGTGTGTGTGTGCGTGCGTGCGTGCGTGCGTGTGTGTGCGTGCGTGCGTGCATGCGTGCGTACGTGTGTGTGTACACGTACACACGAGAGAGAGAGACAGAGAGAGGGGGGCGTGTGCTTGTGTCGGAAGGGGAGAGGGAGGAAAGGAGTCCGATGGTGGATAAGGAGAGCTCCTAGGATAGAGGGCAGGGGAGGGCATTAAACGTCTGCTTGTCGTGATATTTTTCCTTTCTTGTTTTATCCACCCGTTAATATTTATCATTGTTTTGTTTGCTGCCCAGTGTCCTGACGCTGTCCCTCTACAAGACATGCCTTCATTTTCAGCGGTCACGCGAGGCAATTGTACTTCGTAAATTATGCAGCATCAATCGATAGCAGCAACAGTCTTCACAAACCAAGATCATTATTGTAAGACTGCTTAGGTGAACTCCGAGGTCATAGAAAATGCATTTGAAAGAGAAAATAGCACCTTTTGTTAATATCTAAGTAGTTCTAAGACATGTTTGCCGCTAACTGCTCTATGTCTCTGTACTTCCTTTTTCTGACAACAGTTAGGTAATGGGCGTCCGGTGGTTATTCAGTATAGAGTTATCGACATAACGTCAACGAAATGAATGTAAATTGAATAACTGCATGATGGGGGAGGGGGGGGTTAAGAAATCAATCCTATAGTCTCATACGACTTGACATGGCTTAGGGAAGAAGAAGAGAAATTACAAACGATAGAAATAAAGACTATTCAAACTGTTTTCATGCATAGCCTACTGCGAGCACAAACTTTCTTCAGAGCCGAATGTTTTGTTCCGTACCCTACAGATCCTTCGGGGGGGGGGGGGGGGGGGGAGACATTTTCATAGGTGCTTAAACAGTCCTATTTTGGACAAAACCATTGTTTTATCTTAACCTTGGTACGTGTCAAGACGCCAAAGCTCCTCGTCGGCACATCCTACAAATGACAGAAATGTGTTGGGTTCATTGAGATCCAGCAAACGTAGACATCAAGAAGTAGACGACTGCCAAGGTTATTTTCATGTTAGTAATTTCGCCTGTCTTGGAACCCAAATCGGTACCTAGAGAAATTTTCCGTCACTTTAACAACTGGCTACGAAACAACGGGTACTTTTACTAATCGTTTCATTTTTCCACCCCACGGTCAACGATTGTTTGTTTGAGTTTGCACTTTTCCATGAAAAAAGTACAGTGGACTTCCAGTATTGTTCATGACAATTTTTGCATTTAATTTCCTTTTTCTCAGAACGGAACATGTTCCAATTTTAAAGCGATTTCATATATTAGCTGTTGTAGTGCAAAATGACATCCCCGTACTAAATATCACCCAGTGACATTCTTAATTGTCGTTAAGGTTCAAAATGTCACCCGTACAGAATGTCACCCTAAATAGTATTCTATACTGACGTTGCAGTACAAAATATCACTCTAGTACCTGGGTGACAATCTGTGCTGGTAGATCACATATTCATGTCCTCCATGGAACAAATTGCCGCCATCTGTGAATGTATGGTTGCGGTCGGGTAGTCTCCTGACTGTG
>JAMYXO010002805.1:0-22373 GCA_033310375.1 Conus canariensis | reverse complement strand
CCTTTTCTTCTATACGTGAAGGATGACATGATTAAATTGTTTTAGGGGGGAATGAAAATTCATCTTTATCTCGTACATTTTCACTGCGAATGTGTCGCAAAGATAGTGAGGTGCACGTTTGTTCATGATTTTATATATGAAAACGGCTTTATTTAGTCGACATCTTACATTTAAAAAGGAGAATACCAATAATGTTGTACATTTACCTGAAGAGACGATGATTTGAGAAGTACAAACTTTATACAAGGTCTATACAAACTCTCGAGTGGCTTTAGACACTTCTAACTCGCGACGCTCCAGCATGTTGAGAAGAGAGAGAGAGAGAGAGAGAGAGAGAGAGAGAGAGAGAGAGAGAGACTGCGCGTGCGGGCATGATCATATGTATGTGTGTGCACACAATCGTGTGTGTGTGTGTGTGTGTGTGTGTGTGTGTGGTGTGCGTGTGCGTGCGTGCGTGCGCGAGCGCGCGCACCAGGCGATTTGTTTCATTACGCCTAATCACTGACTAATGTTGCACATTAAATGTCACATGCATGCCTCGTGAATCAATCACATGCACAGTTTCTTCCTGTCCTTTAACAATACGGAATTACGCTTCCAAGAAACTTTTTTTTTAATGACTGGTTCACATACGCATCATTCCCCAGACTCCACATTTGTGGAGACATCAACATGGAATCCTCTTGAGGAATTCACATATTCAACCAATGAAAATTTTTACTGTTAAAATTCTTGATTCAGCCAATATCTACAGCCATATCAGTGCTGTGATGTGGATGATAATACCTCCTACACTTTCTGTGTTCGGGACTTTTGGCAATGTGATAACTGTGGTGGTGATGGGAGGGATGCGATATTGAAGTACATCCCCCACCCCCCACCCCCCACCCCACACACAAAAAGCTACCCCATTATCTTGGCAGTATCGGGAGAAGGCTCTTCAGATATCTATTCACCCTGACCAAAACCTTTAACCCTTAACTCTTGTCTAACGATTGTGCGAATACATATTTTCAACGTCTCGATAGGAATACGCTAAGGATAACTGATCCATACACAACGGAGGTACAGTTCGGTTCGTACAAACAAACGTTTTCTCCAAAATAGGACCTCCGACAGAGACTTATCCATAAGCCTGTAAGTACAGTATTCCATTCCTATCTCGTTAAACTCTTTGTGAAATTAAGTGGTACAAAATGACAAACGGATATACAGAATAAGCCCAAACTTTTGTTCTGTCCCATCTTCTGTGCCGTTTCTGTGGCATTGCAGCCATGCTGCTCAGTCCGATCCCACGTCTACAGCCACAGCCCGTCCTGCCGCAGCCCAAAGCACCGGCAATCCACAGGGAGCAGTTAGTATCAAGTCGTCATGAGGCAACCCACCGGAGGAGACACTGCACAGCTGCCGAGTCACTTCGGTGGTGTTCGGGGGTGCTGGTTTTGATCCAACACACGCAGGACGCCACCTACTAAGCCCCCTACTGACGACAATAATTGCTCAGTCGCTGAGCCGGCGTGAGTTCTCCCTCCGGGCGCCACTACATCCGACCAACGAAACTCCCCATGAATTTGCCGATACTGGTTACTGCGACGGAATCAAACCAAGGCCATAGACGTGGAGAGAACATTGTAGCGGAGATCAACATGAGAGCAAGACATGAAGGGCTACACAACTTCAGACTTTTTAAAAATGCTGATCGATGAGGATGTCGATAACGAAGATGATGCTATGGATTTCCATGCCGGTCTGAGACTGCTTGATAGGGCTGTACTCTAAACTTAATTTTATAGTATTTCCCAATGTCAACCAGGCCCGAGAGATATAGACACCTGCAGTGTTGGTCAGAAAATGAGTTACACTCTCTGAGACGCATCCATTTAGTGGATAAAACTCGACTGTGTGGTCTCAGTCTTCCTAATCGAACCCATAGCAAACGCAGCTCCGGTTAGGAGCCGGCCAGGGCAGAAAAATCCCACATGGCTCTGATGGGAATTGAAGCCGGGAGCCCAAACTTATAAGCCATCTCATAAAGCTCATGTAGAATGTGCAGCAGTCTGGCCATCAGGGTGTGGGTCAGAGGGCATACGGGCAGCGTCCCCAAGACAGTACTTCCGAGCTCCTGTCCCATCATTATCAACAGCCAACACTGGATCCATTCTTTAGCTGACTTCTCTTGGCTGGGATTGAATCGCTTCTATGTCTCTCTCGCCACTAATGCACGTATCTGTTGATTAAGCCCCCAGCACCCGTCCACCAATTTTTCCATTACATCTCGGGACTTTGACTCGTTCAGATTTCTATTGTGTCTAACGTATGTACCCCTGTGGAGACTTTTGGAGAATCTTGAACTTTCTGATTCTCATTGCACACATTTACCGATTGTGGAAGGTGAAAAAAGAAGAGGAACAGAAAGGACAAAAAGGTGAATAAACTTTGGTAGGTTATTCACTCATGGGCTGACAATATTGCCAGTCGTGTATTCTGTGTGTGCCCTTACACTCGGGTGAAGAAACGGTGGCATTCCAATGTGTCTGAGTCACCTTTGTTAGTCTTCTTTGATGCTTCTTCATCAACATCCTGGAAGCCGTGCCGAGACATAGGTGTCCAAGGTTTTAATATGCTGCTACTTGAATTTTTTTTCAAAACCACATTGGGAGTTCGTGCGCAAGGTGTGCGTGCGCGAGCGTTAGTACGTGCGTGCGTGCTTTAGTGTGTGTGTGTGTGTGTGTGTGTGTGTGTGTGTGTGTGTGTGTGTGTGTGTGTGTGTATGTGTGTTGCCAGTAATATTTTACTTTTTGACTACATCAACAGATCTGAACTCCCCCCCCCCCCCCACAAAAAAAGGAAAAAAAAAAAACGGCTGAAAAGGGTTTATAACTGGGTCTAGAGAGACATGTAACATATTTTTTAAAAAGTAAATTAAAACTGAATCATTGCGACTGGGGAAGTACATGGAAATTCTGGGCATTACTTTGTTGGTAATGAGAGATAAAAAAAAACAAACATATACTGTGAATAAAATTACGATGGCACAGCACTGGGTAATATTGGTTACATGAGGAGGTTTAAGTGTGATATTCTTTTTGACTGAATCCATAAATAAATTGACAACAAATATCCCGTGGAGACTGACATTTTGTTTAATACATGAGAGAGAGAGAGAGAGAGAGAGAGAGAGAGAGAGAGAGAGAGAGAGAGAGAGAGAGAGAGAGAGAGAGAGAAGATGCAAGGGAGGCAATCACAGCCCCGTGTACCCACTTGATCAGTGTTGAGTTACTTCCTTTGGGCTTCACACCTGTGTGTGTGTGTGTGTGTGTGTGTGTGTGTGTGTGTGTGTGTGTGTGTGTGTGTGTGTTGTGTAAAAGGCAAGAAAGAAAACTGCGTTACTGCGAGTCTTAACTGGAATCCCTCTAATAAATTATCGATCTAATCTTATCCATGTTGCTTTAGGGACAGTTCGTTCGGTTGTAAGTTGCGGTCAAGAAGTCTTTTTTACTGCACGAAAGACAGATGCACATAAGTTAACTAGTATAACACTTAAAATTGCTATGGGGCTTCTAAAATGGGCATCAATTGATATAATTACAGAGAGGCAGGCGTTTTGCCTTTAAATGAACATAGGATGCTCTGTGTTTGTAGCTACTCAGCACGAGCAAGAACAGTCCCTAACTCACTTACTTCTGAACTTAATAAAAGCACCTATGTTTCTACAGAGATACGGAATAACGCAGCATGTATTTCATTATCTGATTATGTGTCTTCTCTTTTACATGCATGCGACGTTTCTCTTGACAACATTGTTAAAATGACCAAATACCCTTTCCCCCATTGGTTGATGTAGCAAGCAGATATTTTCTATTCCTATGGTAAAGTTACTAAAAATGAGAATCAACTATTGCTTGCTTCTCTTGTTAAAGAATTGATTTACACTGAATATAAATCTTATCTGCATATTTTCACTGATAGTTCAGTTTTGAGTGCTTCTGAGGTTGATGATGCTTTTATAATACCTTCCCTTGACGTTGAACAACAGATTTCATATTACCAAAGGTTGTTCTGTTTTCACTGCTGAGTTATTTGCTGTCATAAAAGCTATTAATTTTATTCTTGATACGCAAGTTTTACCAGAAAGAATACTGACTTTGTCACATTTCAAGTCCTGCTTTAAAGGCTTCACACCTTCAAAATACATCAAGTCGTCCTGATCTCGTCAGTGAAATTTTATTTTCAATTCACCAGTTAATAATGCGAGGTTCTAACACAGCATTATTATGGGTACCCGGTCACTGTAATCTTCGAGGGAATGAAATGGCTGGTACCTGCGCAAAAGAGGCTTCAATGTGCAAATGGAATACAGTTTTATGCGATATTCCTTATTCGGTTCTTGAAGTAAACAATATTCCGACAAAAGCACTCTAGGGCCAGAGAAGAACGCAGTACCTTGAAGCTACCATTCAGAAGAACAGATGGGATCTTTCTGCCCCCAGCAGTCGTTGTATAAGTCCGCCATGTTCTATACCGAATCGAAATTTATTACACAGAATACAGGTGGATGGTTGGTTAGGCAGGTTTTTAAAACCATCTCCTTTGTGTGTCTGTGGTCAAAAACTTAATGTGTCTCAATTTTTGCTTGAATGTTCCATAACAAAGGCGTATTTTTAATGTCTTCATGATAAAATTTTGCCTAACAATCTACCTTTAACATTGCATGGTGTTTGTGTCCCAACCCAGAAAACAGGTGGAGTCTAGCCAATTTAGCTGTACATCTGATGAAGTTTCATCCACTTGGCAGATTGTTCTAACGGAATTGGTTTTGTTGTTGTTGTTGTGTTTGTTTTTGTTTGTTTGTTTCATTTTGGTTTAGTGGTCTGATGTACACGCAGAGTAAAGAATTTGTTACATAACATAGCGGTCCGACTCTCACGTGTACTAGGTCGCATTATTCCATTTATGAAACTTTTGCATATGCTGTGTGCGCGCTAGAGAGAGAGAGAGAGAGAGAGAGAGAGAGAGAGAGAGAGAGAGAGAGAGAGAGAGAGGGGAGGGAGACAGAATCTGGTTTTGTTTGTATGTGAGTGCATGTTGTGCGTGCGTCCATACGTTTTTGTATGGGTATGTTTTGAGTTTGTGTGTGTGTGTGTGTGTGGGGGGGGGGGGGGGGGGCACGGTTTTGTGTGTGTGTGTGTGTGTGTGTGTGTGTGTGTGTGTGTGTGTGTGTGTGTGTGTGTGTGCATGTGCGCGCGCCCGCGCGCGCGAAAGAAGAGAGAGAGAGAGAGAGAGAGAGAGAGAGAGAGAGAGAGAGAGAGAGATTTGTTTTTATTTGTTTGTCTGTGAGTGAATATATGTGCGTGCATGCATATATGTGAGAAGGGGGGAGGGGAAGGGCTGTCTTGTGTGTATATGTGTGTGCACGCGCGCGCGCGTATGTGTATATGTGTGTTTGATGGTGGTGGTCTGAGAGAGAGAGAGAGAGAGAGAGAGAGAGAGAGAGAGAGAGAGAGAGAGATTTTTAATTTTCAGTACAGTTAAAATGTAATTTGTTTTATTATTACAATTTCTGATTTTATTATTTTACTAATAGATGTTAAATGTTTCCCTGTTAAGTTTCCTTCATGATTTTAATTCCATTCAGATGTTATATGTATTATTGTGTTTCTCATTAATTTATTAAGGTAGTCAGTCAGACAGTGTGTGTTCTGTTTTTGGTCATGAATTCTAGTTTCGTTAGTCGAATGCTGCGGGCAAAAAGGCTGAAGACCCTATCTCACTGCAAAATTTCACAAGAGGCTAGACAGGCTGTTCATTTTGCCAGGTATATTTTGCGACGTACAGGATTGAATTTTGTGTTGGTTCCTACCGTAGCTAATGGGTACAGTCTAGGATTTATTGCCTTAATTTGAGGCTTTGCAGATCATTTTCCCGACGGCTGTGAAGCCTAAAGCAAATATGTTAACGTCTACGCGCGTAAATTGTATGTTTTAGATATAGCAAACCGACTCTTGCCAAACCGGGGAATTGTTGCTACTTGTCCAACAAGTGTTAGGCACCCGAGCAGCATTGAGAAGATTGTGTGACTTTATTTCATTGCTGTGCAAGTCTTCATACAATAACAATCTCTCTCTGTCTCTGTCTCTGTCTCTCTCTGTCTCTCTCTGTCTCTCTGTCTCTGTCTCTGTCTCTGTCTCTGTCTCTCTCTCTCTCTCTCTCTCTCTCTCTCTCTCTGTAGCTATCTATATTTGTATCTACACACACACACACACACACACACACACGCACACATACACACACAAGCGCGCGCGCACACACACACACACACATACATATATATATATATATATATATATACACATATATATATTCTTTATTGGTGCGTTAGAAAACAAATATGATTATTCTCAGGACCAGAAAAATGAGGGGTGGGGGGGGGGGGGGTGGAAGGAAGCTGAAAAGCAGGTAATGCGGTTAAAGGGACGTAGTCCCACACTGATGAAGCACACGAAAGAGCGACAATTGCCTCCCTTAAACCTAGCGTGCGCGTGTGTGTGTGTGTGTGTGTGTCGGGAACAGTTAATATCAATTTTCCATAGAACCATTGGTTTATCTGTATATTAATTCATTTTCAATTAATGGTGATGCGTTGGTGCTACGCCATGAAAGAAACACGCACTGCGCTACACCACAGATTCATGGGACCTCAGCCTGGGGAACCGCGGGCTTTTGATGCCCATGGCTATGCAATGTGGGTGGATGAAGAGAATGAGATGCTTGTCTCGTGCCCGATCCACAGATACGCGTGTTCATGTGGGAAGGGGGCGGTGGGTGTAGTCAATGGTCTGTATAGTTGTGCGTGTCATGTGTTCTACGTGCTGTGGTAGAGGGAAGAGAGGAGGGGGTGAGGTGAGGGAGGGGGTTGTGGTATGCCTGTTCGTCCATTGATGATCTCACTCGGATCTGCGCGTAAAGACATTCTATGTTCAGTTGTTTCTTCTCTGTTATTGCTATTTTTCATTATTATCACATCAATATTCTCTTATTGTCACGGAACGCTAAGCCGGACGTAAAAAAAACAACCCCCCCTCCCCCCCCCCCCCCCCCCACAACTAACCCACTAAACAGACAACACGCCACACAAGAACCGACAAGAAAACAAAATTTTATTCCCAACAAAACAATCAATGAGCGAAATCTTCTATGAATACGTCACAGACCCCAGCCTGAAAGCATACGGTTCCCATGGCCGAGGCAGCCACAATAAGTTATTTAATCCCTTATCTAGCTACAGTGTGCAGAGTTCCTCAGGCCAGCAGTATATTACACATAGCGTAATAAAAGTCAATCCTTTTCATGACCACAACTTTCCACCCCCCAAAAAAAACACAACAACAACAACAACAACAACAACAACAACAACAACAACCAATCTATACTAACTTCATATTACTATATTCATTTTGCATATACTTCACTGCGCACATTCATCCCTTCAGTCATACCCTTTTTAATCAACATCCATTCTTCATGCATGCACATCCAAACCTGATGTCTTCAGGTGTTTCATTGTCACCAAAAAAAAAAAAAAACTCAACTAAAAAAAAACAGGCCGGGGGGGTGAACACAGCTTACCGGTGCGAGCGGACGCTAATTTTCGTAGCTCTGACAAAAATTAGATTTTGCGTTAATTGAACGCACCATGACCGGTAATTAGTTGTGAAATCAACTGCTGCGACCTCACACAGTAAGTTGGCACTTTAAATCAAGACCATGAGATAAAAATCAACGTATTATAGTTCATTTTCAAACTTGAACCGATGGGCCGTAAACGCACAGCTAAATCACAGTCTGGATCGAGTACCTCCGATTCGTCTCTTCTTGATTCGTCCAACGCAACGAATGAAATTGTGCAGTCCAAAAGTGCCAAGAAAAAAGCCAAAACCCACTGCGCAACCAAAGATCTCTCGCGATTCACGTTCGAGCCACGATCGGACAAAGAAGCGATCATGGAAGAAGCTGCGACCATTCAACACGTCGACTCTCCTGACGCTGTTTTCGCCACCGGTCCGGATAACGACTCTCGCCCGTCCCCGTCTCACGGCGTTACAAATGAAGACATTATGCTGAAACTGTGCGCTAACGGCTCGGTCATCGCGAAACTGTCTCAGACAGTAGAACAGCTGAGAGCAGCAATCTTCGACCTCAAAAACGAAAACGACAGCTTGAAGCAGGAGCTAAGTGAGGCGAAGAAGAGGGAAGAAGATCTACGGAGCCAGGTGAAGGAGGCAAAATTCGCAGCCGAGGTGGCAGACCGCAAGGCGGAGGAGGTGTCAGCCTACGTCAGGAGGAACAACCTGAGGGTCTTCGGTGTGGCGGAGGAGACAAGCGGGAGCAGGGAGGAGACGGCGGAGCAGTGTGAAAGGAAGGTGTTGGCGCTGTTCCGCGACAAGCTGCAGGTGAAGGTGGACAGAGGGGACATTGAGGTTGTGCACAGACTGGGGGGTAGGAAAACACGTCCAGTGGGGGGGAAAGAGGGGGCTCCCCGGGGAATCATAGTTCGATTTGTTTCAAGAAAGATCCGTGACTCTGTATTGTATGCCCGATCAAAACTGAAAGGCACAAGAACTGTGATTGTGGAAGATCTGACCCCTCGCGCTTACGCCTTGCTGTGCACCGTCAGAGACGATACATCAGTCTGTAAACAGGCGTGGACCAAGAACGGCAAGGTAGTCATTAAGACGGTGACCAACAAAATTGTTGCCATAGACTCGCTGGCTGACCTTGCCGAGCACAGACGCGCGTGTACCGGAGCACAGAGGGCCGTGTCGTCTGCTACGGACAGTAAGTGATTCCCCTCACGACAGCAGACAATCGATAAGTTAAGTTGTGTGGAATTGTACTGCACTTTAAACGTTTAATGTCTCAAAATTTGGTCGATATTGTGCGTTTTGTGTGTATCTGTAAGTTGCAACATTGTCATAACATTATTTACTCGGCAATCGTCCCCTTAAACAGCATGGCGTGTCTCACGTGACTGGATGTGTTTGCCGTGTGCTTTTTGAACGAATTTCTTTTCTCTTTGTTGCAGCTGGTTATTATAAATATACGACCCTAAAAACATCAAATGAACAATCAGTGGCGATCTATTTTCTTCGCAGTCGAGTTTTCTTTGAATCGTTTATTTATTATTTTTGTTCAATTTTGTGTGTGTATCATTGGTAGCTGCGTAGCTATCACGTGTCTGACATAAGGGTTCGAGTCAAAATGAAAATGGATCGTGTGAATGTTTGGATGTTTGTTTCCAATGTGTGATAGGCATCGTGTTTTCTGCCTCATGGAACTTATATTCATTGTAAGGGTGTGGGATAGCAGCGGATGACCCAGTTTTGCTCAACGGAGGTGGATGGGTTTATGTTGTTGTTGTGGTTGTTGTTGTTTTTTTTCAAGGGGGTAAGTGTTTATTTTTTCTTTTCGTCTGTTTCTGTAAGCTCGTCAGTGTACATCAAAATGGCGAGTCAATGTTTAAGTGGATTAGTTACAGAGTCATGTGCACAAGGAAACTTATATCTATGTGCGTGTGTTTGTGTACTGGCTGGTTTATGCTTTCATTTTTTTGTGTTGTCTGTGTGCAAGAAAGAATCAGAAGGGGTTAAATATTGGTTGGTTGACCTTATGAATTATTCATATGACACAATCCCAGTTTGTAGGTTGATGGCTGGAAAATTGTTGATGGCTGGAAGGTTGCTTACAAATCCATTTTATTATTTTATTACTGCTTTGTCAATGGTAATTTTTGCTTGTATGCAAGAAGCTAGGTCTTCGTGTGTGGGAGACATGAAGAATTTTTACTCGTGGCGAGTAGAATATATTTTGGGGGGGTACCCTGTGCCGTGGGCAAAACAATGTCTCTGTTCAAATAATGAACAGTTGCAGCTGAGGGACAGAGCTGTTAAACTGGTTGTACTAGCTACATGGTTTAGTGTTATATGTTCCCACAGCAAAATGGACAGTATTAAATCACATCGGGGTAATTATGCAAGCCATGATTACAATGATTATTCAAATGCATGCTGTTGTAAAGTATATTCCTTTTTGCCTGCCCATTGTGACATTGAACTGGATTCCTGTGTGTTGCTTTTATTCCTCCTGTGGCACTTGATGATCCTTTATGTAATGTTTTTGACTACAAGGAAAACACCATGGATTCAGTAGGTAACAAGGCAAACAGGTTAACAATTTCATCATTGAACTGTCAAGGTCTAGGGAATTATCAGAAAAGAAGAGATGTATTTCATTATTTAAGAAAAAAACAATACTCTATATATTGCCTACAAGATACTCATTTTGAAACAGATACAGAAAAGTATATAAGAGCGGAATGGGGGTATGATTGCTTTTTCTCTTCATACAGATCTAATGCTCGAGGAGTAGCAATACTATTTAATAATAATTTCGAATTCAAAATAAACAAGGTGGAAACAGACATGCTGGGTAACTTTATCATCATATTATTTACAACACATGAAAAGGAACTGTTGCTAGCAAGTGTATATGGACCAAACAAAGACGACCCAGCATTCTATGAGGAACTCACAAATACGATTAAAAAGTACAAAAATAATAACATTATTGTGGTGGGGGATTTTAATATAGCACTAGAACAGGAAATCGATTGTTACAATTATAAACATGTAAATAACCCCAAAGCTAAAAAAGCAGTTGAAGATATGATGCAAGATTTGTCTTTAGCAGATATATGGAGAGAAAACAACCCTGATTGTAGGAAATACACATGGCGTAGACCTACTCCCTTGCAACAAAGTAGGCTAGACTTCTTCCTTCTGTCAGAATATTTAATCTGGTATTTTGAAGATACTGACATTTTACCAGGCTATAGATCTGACCATTCACTAATTACACTAAAGCTTCAATTCGGAAGGAGATTAAACACAAAACTCTTTGGAAATTTAATTCATCTCTATTAAAAGATAAAGAATATGTAGACGGAATCAATAATCTAATAAAAGAAATAACAGAGGAATACACAGATAAAGATGAGGGGAGTGATATTAATGCTGACAATAGCCAAGATGAAAACCAGTCGAAAAGCCCAGACCCTAAACTAACAGTGTGTGATCGGGTCTTTCTTGACTTCTTACTAATGAAGATAAGAGTAAAATCCATCCAGTATGCTACAATTAAAAAACGAGAATCACAATGTAAAGAAAACAGCCTTATGCAAACTATTAAAGATATTGAGAGTAAAGCACTTAAATCAGAGGAGGATTTGAAGACAATTGAAGAGAGTAATAGAGAATTAATATTACTAAGAGAAAAGGTTATGAATGGTGTACTACTAAGATCAAAAGCAAGATGGGTTGCAGATGGGGAAAAGGTTAGTAAATATTTCTGCAGTTTAGAAAAGCGTAACTTCATTAGCAAACAGATTGTAAAACTACTGGATGGACAAGGTAATACACTGGACAAACCAGAAGACATAAAAGTTACAGTAAAACACTTTTATGAAGATCTATACCGAAAAAGATCAACTGTGAAATGCAATATTGAAGATTTAGTGAATAAGATACCGAAATTAACAGAAGAACAGACTAAATCATTACAAGGTGAAATAACAATAGAAGAAGCAGGGATTGCATTGAAAAATATGAAGAACGGAAAAAGCCCTGGATCGGATGGGTTTGGAGCTGAGTTTTTCAAATGTTTTTGGAAACAAATTGGTGTGTTTGTAACCCGAGCTTTAAATGAAAGTTTTAGAGAAGGTGAACTATCAAACACCCAGAAAGAAGGTATTATAATTTGTATACCCAAAGAAGGAAAACCAAAAGAATATGTAAAAAACTGGAGACCGATTTCACTTTTAAACCTTATATACAAAATTGGCTCGACTTGTATTGCCAATAGAATTAAAAAAGTTCTCCCATCACTGATTAGTGAAGACCAGACAGGATTTGTCCCAAATAGGTATATAGGTAGTAATATTAGGTTAATTTATGACATAATACACCATCTTAACATAAGAAATATCCCAGGGATGCTAATTAATTTAGACTTCGAAAAGGCATTCGACTCATTAGATTGGGATTTTATGCACAAAGTGCTAGAGGCTGTAGGTCTAGGTAAAGATATATGTAAATGGATAGAAGTATTCTACAAAAACATTAAGTCTACTGTTATCGTAAATGGCCAGATATTATCATGGTTCTCAATAGAAAGGGGTTGTAGGCAAGGAGATCCAGTCTCACCATATATCTTCGTATTATGTGCAGAAATATTATCCATAATGATCAAAGAAGAAAATAGTATTGAAGGTATACAAATCGGGGAGAAACAACACAAGATATCACAATTTGCTGATGACACTCAACTGATGAACACAGGGAATAAGAAATCATTTGAAAAATCTATCGAGATTCTTGATAGGTTTGGGAAAACATCAGGTTTATTCTTAAACAAAGAGAAAACACAAGTAATTTGGCTTGGAAGACAAAAGCATAGTGAAATAAGATATATGGAACATTTAAAGATGATCTGGAATCCAAAAGAATTCAAAATATTAGGAATTTGGTTTACTCAGGACTTAACACACATGGAAAAAGAAACTACAAAGATAGAATGATAGAAGTGAAGGCACTATTTAAAATTTGGCTTAAGAGAATCATTACCCCCTTAGGAAGAATTGCTGTCTTGAAATCATTAATTCTGTCAAAACTGACTTACCTATGGTTGATGCTTCCAAATCCACCTGACACATTTGTTAAAGAATTACAAGACTTATGTTACTGGTTTGTATGGAATAGAAAACAAGATAGAATTAGTCGAAAAACAGTTATTAAAGATGTACAGGATGGTGGGTTGAATCTACCTGACATAAATGCTCTCATCACTGCATTAAAATTAACATGGATAAAAGACTGAGACAAACAACACACAGATGGAGAGACATGTTGATTTTTTCATACCCAATTATTGAGAATATTGAGAAATACTCCCCAAATCATCTGTGCAACACCACTCAAGACAATGTTTTCTGGAAACATGTATTCATGTCATATAAGCAGTTCTACTACAAAATAAAACCAGAAAATGCTAGAGAGCTACTTGCAGAACCAATTCTTTACAATGAACATATCAAAATAGGAAATAAACTGTTAAAACACAAAAGCTGGAACAACAGAAATGTATTTAGAGTATCTGATTTTTTCAAAGCCAATGGAGATTCACTATCCCATGAGGAATTCAGAACAAAGTATAATATTAAAATAGATTTCCTATCTTATGGTGGATGCATATTATCCATTAAAAAATACATCAGAGAACAAGGGTTTGAGAATGAGATAAAAGATAACATTGAAGCAGAAGTCAACACAGCTCTAAAGAAAATATATTCTGTAGATAAAGGTTCCAAAACTTATTACAGACTTTTAGTAAAAGATAACTGGGAACCAAACTGTTGTGCAAAATGGACGGAGAAGCTAAATCGGCAGATACCTTGGAAGAAATGCTTTAGAAAAGTTCATCAAATTAAGGATATTAAGCTAAAATGGATGCAAATAAGAATAGTGCATCGAATAATTGCAACGAATGTAGTTCTGAAAGAAATGGGAATAGTAGAAAGTTATAACTGTAGTTTCTGTAAAGAGGAAAAAGACAGCATTGAACATATGTTTTGGGAGATGCGTGCATGTCAATGAATTCTGGAAATCATTGCAAGAATTAATAAAAGGAAAGTGCTTAATAGCGAATAATCTGTCTCTGACTGAAAACACAATAATATTTGGAGCAGATGACAATTCCACAACTGATACAACATTCGATCTTATAATTCTGATAGCCAAACACTACATTTTTAGCTGTAAAATAAACAAATGTAAGCCTTCATTAACAGTATTTCTAAAAATACTAAGGAGAAGATATATTCTTGAAAAATACATAGCAATTGTGCAATTGAATCTGCCAAAATTTAACACTAACTGGAATAATTATGAAGTGTTATTTGAAAATTGATAATTAGAATTATAAGATACCTGGATTTAATATGTGCATGTGTATGTGTATCATTAAATCAAAAGAAGAGAGAAAGTGGGGGTGTGGGGGGGTGGGGAGGGGGGGGGGGTTTAAATGGGGTGGTGGGTGCGTTGGTTTCCTTATGTCTTGTTTTTAAAATCAGGGTTGTGTTAGGTTTGTGTCTTTTTTGTGAAAGTTTTTGTAATCCAACAACAAAACCAAAAAAAAAAAAAAAAAAAAAACTTTCCTGGCATACTTTGAAACTCTCCTAATTCCATTAAACCAAAAAAAAAAAAGACAACTCATTTTTAATATTTTTCCAAAATTATTTACTACATATTGTCAAACATGTACAAATATATTAATAAAAAAAATGTGTAATTTGCATCCGGAAATGTCAGCAAAGGAAAAATCATGTTGATAAAAAAAAGGGAAGAAGAAAAAAGGGAAACTTGGAATGGAAGACAAATGGGAAAAAAAAATTTTTAAAAAAAAAAAAAAAAAAAAAAAAAAAAGGCCACACGACGACGACGGTGACTTTTTCACGACGGGGGGGTACCAGAGAATCTGCCTCCGACCAAGATGTGTGAAAGACGGGGGACCCCGGGCCCCACAATATCGGGGCATTCACAGTCACCGCCAACACAAGGGCACAGTGACATCCCCAACCCAGAAAAACCCCCACAGGGGCACGATCCCCCTCACTGGCGGCGGTCACAGAGTGAAACCCGGGGATGGGGGGGATAAATCGGCGGGACAACAGCCCCGACGCCAACACAACGGCGATAACAGAACGGCAACACAGAAAGGGGCCGGCAGCAACGGGCCAGGGGAAACACGACACCAGCAACGACGCCGCCCAACAGTGACACCAGCCGGCCCAGCATTACAGCGACCCGAAGGGGCGACACAGAAGCGGGCAGCAGAAGGCGTCAGCAGCAATGCGACGTTAATGGCCGGCCGTAAGACCCGACCGGGGGGGAAAGGGAACGGGAGTACTTGGAAAAGGGGGAAAGGGGACTGGGAAACAGTCCGGGCACAGCGGGGGGGGGGGTTTCCGGGGGGTAACTGCGGGCCCCCTGGCGTCGCCGGACACGGGGACGGAATCCAGAACTGGCTGTCCGCAGCCCCCGACTAAAAGGGCCCTGATCCGCCGGGTGTCCGGGGCCACAGGATCGGGGGAATGCGCCCTCCCTGCTTTTGAAAAAACTGTTACCCCCAACCGTAGTTAAAAGCACATCATGTTACGGTAACCCCTTATTCACCCTTCCCCGGATTTTTTTAAAGCCCCCCCCGACCTACTAGTCCATAACGGTTAGCCTTTCCCATTATCTGTTTACCCACTAAGTTCACTTCTTTCCCAAAAATTACAAAAGAGCTGCTTTATGATACCCTTCCAACACACCATTCCGTAATATTGTCACGTCCACAAAGTTAAAGTTTCTTCCAAAGAAGACCCAAAGGGACAGGACAGTATTTTCCGCAAAATCAAAGGTAACACACTCCCACAAAACTCCCGCAATTTTGTAAAAAAAATAAACCTATTTATTGAATTTTGGAAACCCCGCCATCCCCAAACCCGTGTTAATACCGGACCTGTTCATACAAACCAAACTTACCTTTCCCTCCTGTGCAGGGGGGGACACCACACCTAATATTGAAGGAAAAGTCAGGTACCCCCGGGGATTCCCTGCCCGGGTGAAAAAAAAAGGGCCCCGGAAGAAAAACCCCCCCCCCTGGGGGCCCCTTTCCAAATGGCAGACTTCATCTTCTCTAAAAATGAAGGGGGAAAAATTTGGGGGGGTTTTTAAACCAAAAACGGACCCCCCCCCTTTTTGGATTTGAAATTTTTGGGAAAAACCCCACACCTTGGCCAAGCCCTCTTTCTCCACCGGGGGGTTTTTTTCCCAGTTCCGCCTGGAAAAAGTTCCAGGGCCCGGGACATTTTTTCCCAAACCCGTCCGGCCCGGGGGGGCCCCTTTCCCCCTCCAGGGACCCCCCCCAAACCCCGGGGGCTGTGGGGGCGGGCGTGTTTGGCATTTCCGAGCCCCCACCCTTGTCCATCGCCCCTAAAAACCCCCCCCAAAATTTTTGGGAAAAAAACGACGGAAAATCAGCGCCCCCCCCCCTGGCCAAAAAAATTCCCCGAGCCCCCCCCCCCTTGGGGTTTTTTGCTGCTCCCAGGCCCCCAAAGTTTTTCGGAATGTAAATTGCCCCGACCCCCCCAAAAGACCACGAAAACTAAACGGGTCCCCCAAAACCTTTGGGTGCTTTTTTCCCCGTCCCCCTTTTTGTTCCCCCCAAAAACCACCCCTCCACCTTCCTGAAGTATTGGACCCCCCCCGTACTTGGTCGGGGAAAAAAAATTTTGGCGCTGCTGGCAACCCCTTTTCTCGCCTTATCAAGCGTGCCATCCTTGCCCTGCAACGGGGGTAAAACCTTTTTGGGTTTTCCCCCCCCCAAAAACCCAGCCCCCCTTCCCGGGTTTTAGGGAACCCCCCTAGCTGTTCCTTTTTTCCGGGGGGGCCCCCCGGGTTTTTTTCACCCCCTGCCCATTGTGGGGCCCGCAAAAAAACCCGGGGGGAACTTTTTTTTCCCCCCGAACCCCTTTTCCCTTCCCCTGGAAAAATTTTCCTTTTTCAGAAACCTCCTCCACGGGCCCCCCCAAAAACCAAAATACCCCCTTTATCCTGCCCTGGAAAAAGGGGGGGTGACAACCCCCGGGGAAGGCCCCGGGGGGCAACAAGCTCTGGCATTTAGACGCCCCCAAAAGCCCCCCGGGGTCCGGCCCCCCCTTTGTTGGGTTTTTCCCCCCGAGACCCCCTCTCAGAAAACGACAGTATCCCTGCTCCGGTGTCGGAAACCCCTTTGGGCTTTTTTTCCCAATTTGGGGCCCTAACCACCCCCCCGGGGAGGGTTTTATTTTTGGGTTTTTGCCCCAAGGTCCACAAAAAGGGGGGCCCCCCCTTTTCCCCCGTGCTCCCCCTCCTACTAAACGCTTTGAAACCCCTTTTTGGGTTGGGGGGAAAACCCCCCCAGCAAAACCCCCCCGGGGTTTTCCCCTGCATTAAAAAAACACCCCAGCCATGCCCCGGGTTTTTGGGGCCTTTTCCCCTCCCCCGCTTTTCCCTTTGACAGACTAGGCGGATTTGGGGGTTTTGGTTTTCCCCTCCTTTTTTTTCCCCTTTGGGTTCCATGGGGGGGGATCCTCCCCCCCGAGCCGGGATCCAACTTACCCCCCCCGGGCCCTTTTTTTTTTGGGCCCGGGGGCCCCCAGCACAGGGGCCCTTTTTCCCCCCTAATCTGCGTCTGAGGAATGCCCCCTTCACCTCCCCCGTGAATTTTTGGTTAAAAGGAGTGGGAATTGCTTGTAGGATCGATCCTTAAAATCCCCGCTTCGTTTTTTCCCCCTTTCCCCCTTTTTTTGTTTTGACCAAAAAAAAAAACCCGGGGCCGCCTTTTTTTCCTAGCGGGGGCCCCCAAAAAACCCCCAAAAAGCAGAACCCCCTCCCCCCGGGGAACCAAAATTTCTTCCTATGGGGCCCCCGGGCGTCCAGGCAAAACCCCCTTGAACAAGCGTTTTTAAACCCCGGGGCCGTATAAAAACCCCCAACCCCTCGGGCATGAGTGCGGGCCCTTTTTTTCCCCCCCCTTTCCCCCTCGAAGTAAGTTTTTCGGGGGGGTTTTTGGGCCCCAGGGGACTTTTGGGGCCCATTTGCCCAGCTCAGGGACCGTAAAAAGGGTTTTTTAAACCGCACCCCCCCCCCCCCCCCCCCCCCCCCCCCATCGCCCCCAACCCCCCAAGGGGGGAAATTTGGGGTGGACGTGCTTGGTCCCCTTTAAACCTCGTTTAACGCTCACGGTACTTTGCCTCCCCACGACCTGAAGTTTTTCTAAAAGGTAAACCCCCTTTTCCTTTCCTGGCCCCCCCTTTTTTTCCCCCTCCCCCAAACCCCCCTTCGAAATTCCTTTTTCCCCCTCCCCCCTCTCCTTTTGCCTACCCCCCTTTTCCCCACCTTCTTTTAAAACCCCAAATTTTGGTTTTTTCTTCTCCCCCCCCTCAGGGGCTATCCCCCCCCTTTTTTCCCTCGGGGGGGCCGGTCGAATTCTCGCCTCCCCCCCGGGCCAAATCCTTTTTTCCCCTTTTCCCCTTTTTTGTTTGTCAATCCTCTTTTCCCCCCCCCTTCTTTTTTTCCCCCTGTCGAATTCCCCCCCTCCTGGGGGGGCCCCCCTCTCTTCCTCACCCCTCTTTTGTTGCCCAAATCCTTCTTCCCCCCCCCTTTTTCTGCTGCAGCCTAGCCTTCTGTTTTTTTCAGTACTTCCTCTCTTGTTAAAACCCCCCCCGGGACCCCAGAAACAAACCCCCCCCAAAGCACCCCCTCCCAGCCCCTTTTCCGAACCTATCCCCCCAAAAACGGCGAAAACACCCCCGTAATTTCCTTATCCCCCCTTTCCTGTTTCACCCCCCCTTTACCCCCCTTTCCCCCTTTGGGGAATTTCCTGAGCTGCCAAAAAGCCCCCGGGGTTTGTACTGAGGGTTGCCCGGGGTTATAAAAAAAGGCTTGACGTCCCCCCCCCTTTCCGCCCCCAAAAGACAAAACCCAAACCCCCTTAAGTCGATCAAACCAACCTGGCTCACCTCCGGGGGGTTCCCAAACTCTTCAAAGAGGCCCCCCCCCTCAAAGGAAGGGCAAAACTCCCCCGCCACCCGATCCCTCACAGAAAATTCTCCCCCCTTAAAACAGGAAAAAACCCGGGCCCAAATACTTCCCCCCCCCGCTTTTTAAAACCCCGGGAAAAAAGGGGGGTTTTGCTTTGAGCCCCCACCCTGGAAAAACCAAACCAAACTTTCGCACTAAATCTCCCCCCCAAAAAAACCTTTTTTTTTTTTTTTTCCCCAAAAACCGCCACTTAAGCACCACTTTTTTAAACACCCCAGTATTTTTACTCACTACCACATTAATTTCCCCGGGGCCTCGCCGGGGAAAAAAAATTTTGCTAGCGGGAAAAATAACGTATTTACCCCCTTTGAAAGGGGGGTACGCGCCCCCCCAAAACCCCCCACTGACTCCCCAAACCCCCCCAGAAAAAAGGCCCAAAGGGGAACCCCCCCTTTCCCCCCCTGCCTATGCTACCTTTCACCCCCCCAACAAAAAACCCCCCAAGGGGGTTTCCCCCCATCCCCCCCAAATTTTTGTCACGGAACGCTAACCCGGGGCGAAAAAAAACCCCAAAACCCCCCCCCAACTAACCCCCAAAAAAAGACAACACCCCCCCCCAAAAAAACCCAAAAGGGGAAAAAAAAATTTTTTTTTTCCCAAAAAAAAACAATCAATGAGGGGGAAAACTTCTATGAAAACGTCACGGGAACCCCAGCCTGAAAAAATGGGGTTTTCCTAGGGCCCCGGGCCCGCCCCCAAAAATTTTTTTAACCCCCTTTCTATACATTTTTCAGGGGTTTCCCCGGCCAGAAAGTTTATTAAAAAGGCGTTTTTAAAAGGGGAATTTTCCCTTTTTAGGGGCCACAATTTTCCCCCCCCCCCAAAAACAACAAAACAACAACAAAAAACAAACCCTATCTTTTTTTATTTTACATATCCATTTTGCAAAATTTTTTTACTGGGGGACTTCACCCTTCAGTTTATTTTTTTAATAAAACATCCATCCCCCTGCATGCACACCCAAAAAACCCAATGTCCCAGGGGGTTTTATTTTTCCCCAAAAAAAAAAAAAAAAAAAAAAAAAATAAAAATAAAAAAAAACAGGCCACACAAAGACAAGGGTAGTTTCAGGGGAAAAGGTGACCAAAAATCGCCGGGCCCGGGGCCAAAAATTTTGAAATTTTTGACGGGGACCCCCCGGGTTTCCCCCCCAAAATCATTGGCTTTCCCCCATTCACCCCCAACACAACGGCGACAGGGGACGTTTTTCCACCAACCCCCAGAAAAAAAACACCCCAGCGGCAAACCCCCCCTCACTGGGGGGGCCCCGGTCACGAGTAAAGAAGCCCCGGGGATGGGGGGGGTCGCATCGGCGGCGACAACAGCACCGACCCCAACAGCAAGGGCGATAACGAAAAGGCCCCAACCCCCAAAAAACCCCGGGGGAGGGCCAAAAAAAAGGCGCCAGGGGCCCCAAAAGCGACCCCCCACAACGACCCCCCGCCGAAAAAAGGACCCCGGGGAAGGGCGCCCCCCGTTACGCGACACCAGCAAGGCGACCCCCGACGCCCCCCACAGCAGCAAGGGCCCCTCAGCAGAAAATGGGGCTTTTGGGGGGCCGGGGGCCCTGGGGACCCAAACCGGATGGGGGAAGGGAACAGGGTGGGTTTGGGAAAAGGGGAAAAAGGGCGGGGGAAAAAAAACCCCGGGGCACAGCGGGGTGGGGAGTGCAGGTGGGGTAATGCGGGGGCCCCCGCGACGATCGCCGGACGGGGCGGGGAAAAAGGAATCCCCAAAAAATTTTCTGCCCCCCAGCTCCCCCCCCCAAAAAAGGGCCCCTTTTAAACCCCCCGGGTTTTTCCCCCCGGGGCCCCGGATGGGGGGGGAAAGCGCTTTTCCCCGGGGGTAACAACACAAAAAGATGCAACTCCCCGGGGGGGCCCCCCCAAAAAAACCCGAACCTCGGGGGGCGCACACACAAAAAAAACCCACAACTGCTCAAAACCAAAAAAAAAAAAAACCCCCTCACGGGGTGGGGTCACCGTCAAACCGAAGTCAACCCACAGCGCAAACGCTGGCCCCAACCCGGGGACCCCCCAACCCCTTTCACCAAGGATTTTGCCCCAAATTTTTCTGGGGCCCCCCGGCCCCAAAACCAAAAAATTTTAAAAATTGATGACTCAGCCCCTCACTCCCCGCTGAGTTTTGAACCCTACACAAACCCCACGTAAAAGGGGGGGCCCCCCAAAAAGAAAAACAACCGGGAGAGGGGAGGCTAACCCCCCCTCTCCCCCCACACTTTTTCCTTTTTCCCCCCCTGTGGGGGAGCACCGAAAAACCAAAAATAGGGAAAGGAAAAATTCGGGGGTTTTCCCAAACCCCCCCCTTTCCCCCCCCGCCCCCCAACAACCCCCCCCTTTTTTTTTGGGGGCCCGGGGAGCCAAAACCCCCACCGTGGAAAAAATTTTACAGAAGATACGGGGGGCCGTGGGGGGGTCTGTAGGATTTCCCCCTGCCCCGATGGGTTTTAAAAATTTAAAAAAAAAAAGCAGTAAGAATTTGGGGTGGCATGAAACAGCGAGACGTGCCCCCCAAAAAAAGGAAGTTTTCCCCAAAAATTTAAAACCCCCCAAAAAAACTGCGGGAAAAATTTTCTTAAAAAAAAAATGCCGGGGTTGTTAAAAGGGGGTTTACACGGGGAAAATTCTGTGAGGGGTTTTACGTAAAAAACCCCAATTTTTCCCCCCCCTCCCCCCGTGTTTTCCCGGTTTTCAGTCCCCTTTTTTAGGTCAAAGGGGAAAAACCCTTAAAGGAAAAAAACCTTTTTCCCCAAGGGAAAATTTTATTTTTTTTTTTTAAAATTTTTTGTGCAAGCTTTGATTCCGGGGAAAAACCCCGGGATCAAAAACCCCCCAACAAAGTAGTTTTTAAAAAAAATTTTGGGTAGCCCTTTTGCCCGGGGCCCGGGGGCCAAAACGTGTGTGTTTTAACGCTGGCTCCCACAAAAAACCCCAAAAAAGAGACGAGCGGGGGGGAAGGGGAAAAAAAATCGTTTGGGTTTTAAAAAAAAAAAAAAACCCCCCTTTTTTCACCGGGGCTTATTTTCCCCCCGCTCCCGGGGGCCCCCTCTGAAAAACCCCCTTTAAAAACCCCGGCTTAGCCCCCAAATCTCCCCCCGGCCAAACCCCTGAAAACCCTTTCCCCCGCCTGGCTTAGCTCCAAGTCCCCCCTTTTCCACTGGGGGGGGGGAAAAGACTTTTAAAATGGGGGGGGTCGGCCTGATCACCCAAAATTTTTACACCCCCACCCCCCAAAATGACAGCGGGGAAGTCGTGGTCATTTCCCGGGCCCCCGAAGGATTTTAAATTTTCCCGAAAAAGCACCCCCCCAAAATGGCGTTTTGAAGTGAATATGGGTGAAGTACTTTTTTTCCCACCAAACTTTCAAAAAAAAATTTAAAAAAATGTTTTTGCACAAAAAGGTTTTTTGGTAAAAAAAAAAATGACACCCCAAAAAACCCCCCCAAAGCTAAAAACCCTGGGTTTTTTTTCCCCCCAAAAAATTTCCCAAAAATGAAAAGCAGGGGGCGCTTTCAGGGAAGGGGGGGAAAAACTGCATGAAAAAGAAGGGGTAAAGCCCAAAAATTTTCCAAAAAAAAAAAATTTAAAAAACTTTCAGCAGAAAAACGTGAAG
>JAMYXO010002804.1:20000-22379 GCA_033310375.1 Conus canariensis | reverse complement strand
AGTCACTGAAATAAGACCCCAAACGTCACCAGTAGGTCAAAAGTAAGAGCAACGTCCTGGTCCCATTACTTTATGATTTAGGTAAAGGTGTTTCAGTTTCATTGCCTTCACCTTCCCTCGCTCCTTTCTCCCTCCACACCCTCCTCCCTACAACAGTTATTCTTCCATTCTACGGAAGCTTTGATTCTTATCTATTTGGAGTCCAGCTCCGATGACTGCTTCGCCATTCAAACCTCACCAAATCATTCTGGAACAAACCCGGAGGGGACTGAAGAGGAGCTTCGATTGGATCGCCCACACTCGTCTAAGCGCCTCGAGTGACCCATTCTGGAATGAATTGTCTGTCCACCTCCCTTCCACCATTAAAAAAAAAGAAACAAAAACTTATCGACTTAAAAATGAGGTCAACATTCTTACTTTCTTCTTCACAACCCTTCTTACTCCTCCCCCCCCCCCCCCCCCCCCCTTGAAAATTCGTTTGCTGACATTGCAGATAATCTCCGGAGGCATTATACGTTCGGGTTGTCAGCACAAAATAAATGTTTCAGCAACAACAACACAACAACAACAACAACAAAAAAGAGTAATGATGGACAATTTACAAGAAAAAAATCCAAATCATACGTCCAAATTTCCAAACTGACGGATATCAGATGTCTTCAGTTTGTTTTGTTTGTTTGTTTTTAGATTTTTGGAGGTTAACACGGTAACCACGTTGTTTGTTTGTTTTTAGATTTTTGGAGTTAACACGGTAACCACGTTGTTTGTTCGTTTTTAGAGTTTTGGAGTTAACACGGTAACCACGTTGTTTGTTTTTAGATATTTGGAGTTAACACGGTAACCACGTTGTTTGTTTGTTTTTAGATTTTTGGAGTTAACGCGGTAACCACGTTGCCCATGATGCAATGGGCCCATATTTTCTGCATTCCAGAGACAGAGAGCAAGCGATGTGGAAAATCAGGTTTGGAACATTATATTCCTTGAGGACACGGCCCTACCCCCCCCCCCCCCCCCCCCCCATCCCCTCCCCAAGACAAGGGCTGAACACAAACAAACAAGCAAGTACACAAACAAACAAACACATTCACAAACAAGAACACGTACACTAAGTATGTAAACACAGTAATTCTGACAATCATCATGAGTTCCTAACCCCCAGCAACTGGAAGAGAGAGAGAGAGAGAGAGAGAGAGAGAGAGAGAGAGAGAGAGAGAGAGAGAGAGAGAGAGAGAGAGAGAGAGAGATGTAATAATCATCGGTTAATAATTGGGTCTATCAGAAATATTGTTTGGGAAGAAGCGCACAATAACACTTTCAGGAAACCCTGCCTGAAATTCACGTTTTCAATACGCTGATGAGATGCAGTTCTGTTTTTTTCGTGTCTATCTCACTGCCTGCCCCCCTCTCTCTCTCTCTCTCTCTCTCTCTCTCTCTCTCCTCTCTCTCTCTCTCTCTCTCTCTCTCTATCTGCTTGCCTGCACCCCCTCTCTTTCTCTCTCTCTCTCTTGCCTCTTCTCCCTCTCATTTCCTCGTTCTCTGTATCTCTTAATCTTGACATGGCAGAGCTTAGATCCGGTAAGTCACACAGCTCTTGAGCGCCACCCTCCCCAACCCTGTCTCCCCTCACTTCCTTCCCTCTCCTTCCTCCCCACACCCTCTTCTCCGTCCCCCGCCCCCATTCTGCCCCCTCCCTCTCCCTCCCGTATCTCTAAAAGCATGAGAACTGGGCAGAACATTTTTCTTGCTCTGTGTTCATTTTTCTCTGCTCTCTCTCTCTCTCTCTCTCTCTCTCTCTCTCTCTCTCTCTCTCTCTCTCTCTCTGTATTCCTCTGCCTGCATCTCTCTCGCCATGTAAAGCCATCACATCCACGAGTCACTTTAAGTGGATCGCGTGCCACGCGTTGACTTCTTTCTTTCAATTCGAGCGTACATCTCTGCTGTAGTGTGCCAACAACAATTCACCCTACTAGGGGAGCTCCGGAGAAAGAGAGAGGTGGGGATAGGTGATGAGGGGAGGTGGGGAAGAGGGGGGGAGGGGGGGAGGTGGGGAAGAGGGGGGAGGGGGGGGAGGGGGTAGAGGAGGGGGGGATGTCATCATAAGTTTCCATTTTTCTTCTTCATCACCTTTTTTTTTTCCTCTCTCATCACCCCCTTTCTCCTTCTCACCCCCCCCCCCCCCCCCCCCCCCAAGGCCTTCATTATTATTGCAATGTTCAAGCATTTTTAGTTACATACCTGTCCGTCCTTGTGCTGCTCTCTCTCTTCATCCAGCCATTATCCTTTACTCCCGCCCCCGCCTTTCACCCTTCTGAGGCACGCCACGTGATGTTATTCCTGATGCTGATAAAAGTGCTGCTGGCTTCGTCTCCGTGTGCAGGC
>JAMYXO010002804.1:7500-12500 GCA_033310375.1 Conus canariensis | reverse complement strand
TCTTCCAATGGAATTGTCGTTCCATTATCAGAAATATTGATGAACTGATACATTTGTCATCAAATCAGTTTAAAGTCTTATTACTACAATCTTTAAACGTAAGTAAAAATAAATTGCCCATATTCCGAATTTTCATTACCCACCTGTGTACAATCAAGATCAGTCTGGTAAGATCAATACAGCAATATATATCCATCGAAATATTGATTACCACCCTATGAAATCTCCAGTGTGTGTGTACGAGTGTGTGTGTGTACGAGTGTGTGTGTGTGTGTGTGTGTGTGTGTGTGTGTGTGGTTGTTGTTGTTGTCTTCAATTTAACGTCTTTCCACATTAAGTGATATTAGACGAAGAGAAAGGGTGTGGAGAGGGGGAGCATGAGGAGGAGGTGAGTGGGTGGGTTACCTTGCAATCATATACAAAAAAAGCATCTTTACAATACAATAATAATAAAAGAAAAAAAAAGTTAAAAAAATAGTAAAAAAAAAAAACAAACAAATAGAAAAAAAGAAAGGTATGGGAAAACCAATTTTGAATAACTATTTTGAATCATAACACAAACTATAACAAATGTCCCACAGGACTGCGTAGTAAACATTCCGCAAAATCAAACAACAAACTAAAATTCTCAAGGATACTGTCAAGAGAACTTTCAGGAATAGCCGGTAAAATAGGTCTCAATCTCTGGCATTCCAGAAGAATGTGTTGGTTTGAAATTTGTTCACCGCACAGACATTTAACATTCTTGCTGAATTTTGTTTTGAAGGCATTAAGCTTTATCCTATAAGACAGCGAAGTAATGTGTCTAAATTTGAAAATGTTGCTGTAATTCACAGCTCTTTTGTTTGCTAAACCAACCGAATTCAGTAAGAGACTGGAGAATTTCTCTTTCCTATGGAGAGATTTTGAAACTTTGTTCCACGATGCTTGCTCCAGTAAATGATACCCTTCTGTAACGGATAATGGGATGTTTATTTCTATAGATTCCCTGTCTTGCCTCGCACCTCTTTTTGCGGCTCTATCAGCACAATCATTTGAATATAATCCAACATGTGAAGGAACCCAGCAAAAGGTGATATTGGTCCCTTTAACTTAAAATGTTAATCATTTGATTGATTTCTATGATAATTTTGGATTTTTTCTTGTAATCAATTGAACGTAAAGCATACAGTACGGACTGAGAATCGACGCAGCATAAAATTTGAAAAATGTTCAATGGAAGATCAACTATGTAATTAAGAGCCATAAGTATAGCAACGAGTTCAGTGGTCAATACTGATCGATTTTTACCAATGAAGTATGACTTTTCTTTTTCTAAAGGTGGTATTACAAAGCCTGAACCAGCACGGTGATCACCTAAGAGTGAGCCATCTGTGTATACCTTTAAATGATTTGGGTATTTGTTCTCTAGGTAGAGTCGGACTTCACTTTGTATAATATTTGGATTCTCGTTCTTCTGCACATCAGTGTACTTGATATCAAAATGTGGTTTATTCATCTCCCAGTTAGGGTAAGGACAAACTACTTGCTGTGCATCAATATTATGTGGATTTATTTCCGATTATTTAAATAAGTCTGATGCATATGAACCAATTGGCTTTAATGAAGATATCTGTCTGGCCGGTTTAGGAAAATTTATTTCTGATTTTATTTGTACTTCTTCCGAGACAAAGTTGTCAGTTGTTGAGGTCCTAAGTACTTTACACATGCAAGATTTCGATATTCGTCCAAGGGCAATTCTCCAATTTCTTTATAGGTTCCGAGGGTTGATGCGTGAAAGGGTACACCAAGAGCAATCATGTATCCTTTGCAATCGATACTTTGAAGTTTCTTAAGTAAATAATTTGGAGCACTAAAATATATTTCTTGTCCATAAGACAATTTTGATCGAATTAATGTTGTGCCGAGATGTTTCAAATTTTGCTGTCTTGCCCCCAGTATTGTTTACTTATAACTTTTAAGAAAGTTAAGCATTTTCTTGCTTTGGTAACAATATGGTTGATATGAGCGTTCCACGTTAGCTTTGTAGTAAGAAACAAACCCAAAAATTTTACCGAATCCTTATACTGAATTGTTTCATTTTCAATTGTAAACAATGGTAGCTCAGCAGGATTACTACCATTATTGAAAAGCATCATATGAGTCTTTTCTGTAGATAAATGCAAGACCATTTTTGACCATACAATTGTTTATTTTATAAAGTTCCCTTTGATATAGCTTCTTGATATAGTTTAATGCCCTTTTAGATGTATTTCTTTTCATTATAACATTCATCCATATACAGATATCATCTGCATATTGTACTAATACATGTTTTGACAAATGTGATGGCAAATCGTTCATCAAGATATTAAATAACAGAGGTGCAATTACGGAACCTTGTGGCAAGCCCATGTGAAGAGATCTAAAATTTGAGTATGAATTCCCTACTCGAACCTGTAGACTTCTTTTACTCAAAAAGCATTTAATAAAATGATATAGATGACCCGATAAACCAGTCTGTTTTAGTTTATAAAGAGCTTGGCATGACAGACTTGGTCAAAGACTTTTTTGATATCAACGAAAGTGGCAATAACTTTTTTTCTTCTCGCAAACTGATGTTTTATGTTTGTTGTAAGTTTCACCAAATTATCGATTGCAGACCTGCCTTTCTGGAAGCCTGCTTGGTTAACAGGAATAATTTTATTTACTTGACAATAATGAACCAATCTTCTTAAAACAAATCCTCTCCAGAAGTTTACATGTATGTGAAGTTAGTGCAATTGGCCTGTAACTATGTTTGTCCACTGGAGTTTTACCATGCTTTAGAATAGGAACGATGACAGACTGTTTCCAGTGTTCTGGCATAACACCCTCAACCCAACATTTCTGAAACAATTTATGTAAAAATAAAACAAAGTTATCTGGCAAGTGTTTTAAGCATATCATTAGAAACTGTATCTTAACCTACAGACGATTTCTTATTAGGAAGAGACATAAGTGCATCTTTGACTTCATCAAAAGTAATTGGGGCATTGATGAAGTGACTGTTGTCACTAACTGGATCTTTGTATTAATCTTTTCCTTCTTCTTCAGTTCTGTACGATTTATTTTTAGGGGCCAGACCTTCCAGACGCATAGAGTCTGAAAACATATCAGCGAATAGTTCTGCCTTTTCTGGGTTTGACGGAAATTCTTTGTTCTTCAGTCTTATAGGACAAGATGGCAAATTTACACCTTTTTTCATTTCATTACACTTTTTCCAAACTTTTTGGAGATTTGTATGGTTTGAAATTTCATTTGTACAAAAAGAGGACCAGTATTGCCTTTTCGCCTGTGCTATTACCATATACATATTGCAATGATGATTTGCTTTTCTTTTAGCAATTAGATTCTCTGGTGAATTGTCTTTTAGACATATTTTAAACATTGATTTCTTATTATTTACGGCTGCATTACAGGTTGGTGTCCACCAGATATTTCTTGAATGTTTGTTTGATTTGACTGGTTGGAACTTTGGAATTGCTACATCAGCAGCTTTAAGAATAGCACAAGTAAGGTATGACTATAACTGATCTATGTTATCAGTATCAACACTTTCAGTATGGCAAGCATCCAGACTATTTTTGAATTTCTCCCAGTCAGCAAGTTTATAATTATATTTTGGAATTTTGTCTACGTGAAATTCATAAGACGCTGTCATTTCATTAAATGTTATAATAATAGGAAGATGATCGCTTCCCAAAGTATCGTTAAAGGTATTCCAGCTACATTCTGGGGCTAGGAAAGGAGATACCAAAGTTAGATCAATTGATGATGCCTGTGTGTTGAGATGTCCGGAATTCTAGTGATGTGGCCATCGTTAAGCATATACAAACAAGAATCAACAATATTTTCAGCAAAGCGGTTACTAGTAACTGATGCACTATCTTTATCCCAAAATGGAGAATGAGCATTAAAATCCCCTGCTCTCAGCCACTTTTCTTTATCTTGAAGAGTATGTAACCATTCTGTGTTGAATTCATTGGGTCCTTTAGGTAAATACGCAGAAACTATGTTTATTGTATGATTTTCATTAAATTTTACTTGAGCTGCACGCTAATGTAAAACTTGAGTATTATTTGGTGCAGGGGGAAGGCATACTTTGTAATCTATCCCTTCTTTTATATATATCGCTGCACTGATTTTGGAAGTATCCTCAACTTGCTCATATACTGGTGGATAATAATAATGTGGTAATTTGGGCAGTTTGTTCTTTTTCACGTTGAGTGATTGTAAAATAAGTGCTTGGTACATATTATTCGCTAGATTTTGAATTAGATATGGCAAATTTGTGGAAACAGATCTAACATTCCATTGCATAATTTTCATAAATGACATCACGAAAACAGGCAGGGGTGGGAAGCAAGCTAAATACAATTGCTTTCTGACTTTAAAATGACGAACAAAACAGGAAAAAAAAAGTTAAGGGGGAAAATGAATGCACTGTCAAAATTAATGTAGACTTGTAGGTCACCTCGATAAAACACATACACTTTGAAAAGTGTGTGTTGTGTGTGTGTGTGTGTGTGTGTGTGTGTGTGTGTGAAATTGCCAATAAATAAATCAGAGATGTTGAGTTAGTATGTCAGCAATACTAATTGGCACAAGTGGTGAATAGATACAGGTATTAGTCTACAGTCAGAACTTTGAGCACTGAATTTCTGCAAAGTGTTTCTATCACCAACCATACAATGCACTAAACATGTTTCTCCAGGGGCGAGGATCGTATCGTGGGTCTTCCAGGAACGGCTGGTACTGGGAGGGGCCGCGTTGCTGGAAACGGTAGCGTCGGGCCACTTTTTTGGGTGTTGTCCAGAACAGGCTCCTGATGTGTCTCCCGATGTTCTTGGCGAGAACACTAGTCCCTCTGAAAGTAGGATGGAGGTCGTCCCGGAAGTGCCAGGTGTTGACGTGAAGGTTAGTGTGGCTGATAAATGAGATGTTGTCTTCAATCAGCTCTGATGCCAGCAAGGCATTGA
>JAMYXO010002804.1:0-2500 GCA_033310375.1 Conus canariensis | reverse complement strand
ACACACACACACAGACACACACACACACACACACATATAAAAACAAGTGTTCGCGCGCGGGCACACACACACTGCGCGCATACACGTGTGCGCACACCCACATACACATATGTAGATATATATATATATATATCTCCGTCAAACGCAAGAGAAAGAACCAAACAGACACATGCAAGAAAGTCAACACAAGCATAAATGCAGACGATTCAAAAGGCGACACCAGACCAACCAAAAACCAGAGGAATCTCCAGTGGATAATCACCTGGTGGTCAATCTCTCCAGCACAACGCTAACTGAAGACCAGATAAAAGTGCTCAGTCTGGGCCCCAAGTTTGTTCCCACACCCATGACCTTCAACCAGAAACAGCTAGAGGATGATATAAAAGAGGGATGCCGACTAGTAAGGCTAAAAGAGCTACATTTTGATGAGGAAGCTGAAGACACTACCCACCCAACTCCTACACCACATTTCTACAAGAAAACACACTACGATCCAGGCAAAGGCAAAGACGCGGCTCTGGACACCTACTGCCAAAACCTAGATCTGAAGGCGGCAACCCATCAATGCTCTGGGAGACCGAAAGACAATCTTAAAGTGAATGAAAGAAAGGCACTTAACCAGCTACAGGGGAAAGTGTTGAACCGAGAAATACGCCTCAGCACGGCTGACAAAGGGGGAGCTGTAGTTATTCAGGACGTTCAGGACTACATCCAAGAAGCAGATCGACAACTGAACAACCAGCTACATTACAGCAAAGTTGACAAAGATCCCACAGTGCAGGTGGCCAAGAAGTCCAATGAACTTCTCAACAAACTCCATGATAACAACTACATTGATGACCAGACGTACAGATGGGCCTTACTCGAACCAAACAAAATACGTACACAGCGTTTCTACCATCTACCAAAGATCCACAAAACGCTCAATAAGCCCCCAGGAAGACCAATTGTGTCAGGAGTGGAAGGCCCTACAGTCAAAATGTCCCAGCTAGTTGACTCCTGGCTACAGAATCTAGTCGTTGGGCTCCCCAGCTACATCCAAGATTCCACTGCAATGCTAAGGATGCTTGAGGACCTTAACGTCAGGGAGGGTCCTTTTGGTACTGAAGCAACTTTGGTGACAATAGACGTAGTAGGGCTGTACACCAACATACCCCACGACGACATGCTATAGGCTATCACGTTCTTTCTGACGATCTATCATCCTGACAATACCCCACCGAACTCCGTCATTATAGATATCGTCTCTCACGTCCTCAGGAACAACTATTTCACCTTTGAAGGACGCATGTACAAGCAGAAACACGGGACGGCAATGGGCACGCCCATGGCACCAACCATTGCCAATCTCTTCATGAGCTAGCTGGAAAAGAGGATGCTGGAAGAAAGCCCTGTCCACATCGACAACAGCATGTGGACACACTACATCGATGACATCTTCTTGCTGTGGCAGGGCTCAGAGGAAGATCTGCAGACCTTTTGCCAACACATCAACACTTTCCATCAAACCATCAAATTCACAGTCCAGTCATCCAGACAGTCCATCCCATTCCTCGACATTCTCATCAAATTTGATGATGGCTTCATCATCACTGAACTGTTCACAAAACCCACAGACACTCATGCTTACCTCCACCATCGCTTATGCCATCCACATCATTGTAAGAACAACATCCCCTACTGCCAGTTCCTGAGGCTCCGTCGTCTTTGCTCCAGGACTAAAGACTTTGATAAACATGCTGATACCATCATGGGCATGTTCCTCAGCCGTGGCTACAGACCGAGCAAGCTACAACAGGCTTTGACAAAAGCACAAAGTCTCCCAAGAGCTGAGGTATTAATGTACAGGGCAAAAACTGTCAACACCAGGGTCCCCTTCGTCATCACTCATCACCCTTCCAACCCACCACTACGTGACTGGCTCAGGGAGCAACAGGCACTACTCCACACAAGTGCACGCATGAAAATGGCTGTGCCTGAAGTGCCTGTTGTGGGAGAGAGAAACTCCAGGAGCATCCGAAACCTGATCATGCCCTCCTCCCTTCCCCAAGTCAAGCCTACGCAAGAACAGGCTGGGTGATGCGATGCAACAACAGGTGCGTCATCTGTAGGGAACATCTGGTGGAGAGCAAAATTTTCTCCAGCGACGCCACCGGAGAAGTCTTCAACATCAGACATAGCATGACGTGCAAGTCTTCAAACATAATTTACCTGCTCTACTGCCAACAATGTCATGGGGCGCAGTATGTAGGAGAAACAAAGAATGCCCTAAGAACACGCTTCCACCTCCACAGAACCCACATACTGCAAAACACAGAAACCCATGTTACTAGCCATTTCAACAGGAAAGACCAATCCCTGCGGGACATGAGGTGCATGCCCATAGAGCAGGTCTTCACAGACAACCTTGCTCACAGGCACGCAAGGGGGCAGTTCTGGATCAACAAACTCAGGACATTCTATCCGCGGGGTCTCAACACTCTCTGAATCTCCTAACTGG
>JAMYXO010002803.1:20000-22383 GCA_033310375.1 Conus canariensis | reverse complement strand
TCATAACTATCTGTTTTCATGAATCATAACTATCTGTTTTCATGAATCATAACTATCTGTTTTCATGAATCATAACTATCTGTTTTCATGAATCATGATTACCTATTTTCATGTGTCATGATTACCTATTTTCATGTGTCATGATTACCTGTTTTCATGTGTCATGATTACCTATTTTCATGAGTCATGATTACCTATTTTCATGTGTCATGATTACCTATTTTCATGTGTCATGATTACCTATTTTCATGTGTCATGATTACCTATTTTCATGTGTCATGATTACCTATTTTCATGTGTCATGATTACCTATTTTCATGTGTCATGATTACCTATTTTCATGTGTCATGATTACCTGTTTTCATGAGTCATAACTATCTGTTTTCATGTGTCATGATTACCTATTTTCATGTGTCATGATTACCTATTTTCATGTGTCATGATTACCTATTTTCATGTGTCATGATTACCTATTTTCATGTGTCATGATTACCTATTTTCATGAGTCATGATTACCTATTTTCATGTGTCATGATTACCTATTTTCATGAGTCATGATTACCTATTTTCATGTGTCATGATTACCTATTTTCATGAGTCATGATTACCTATTTTCATGTGTCATGATTACCTATTTTCATGTGTCATGATTACCTATTTTCATGAGTCATGATTACCTATTTTCATGTGTCATGATTACCTATTTTCATGTGTCATGATTACCTATTTTCATGTGTCATGATTACCTATTTTCATGTGTCATGATTACCTATTTTCATGAGTCATAATCATCCGTTTTCATGAGTCGTTGTTACCTGTTTTCGTGAGTCATACTGATCTGTCTTCGTTGTGATCGTGTCTGATCGCCATATCAGGCCTACAAGTAAGTACACGAGTAATTACGAAGCAAAAACATCAGTGATAACTACTGGTTTGGCTTGAAAACCGGAATTATATCTGTCGTCCAGGAGAAAATTATGATTTCACCAAGAAAATGGTTATAACGTGCTATTGATTCAAAAGATTTCCCATAGTTTTCCCTGGATGGGGAGGCGGGCTGGAAGGAAGGAAATTTGGGCTTTGCTGCCCGTATTGTCGTGTCGTTCCAGTCCTCCCATTTCCGCCTACACCGGACTCGGCAAAGTCTGCGGGTAGGATGGCCAGTCAGGGCCGAAAATAAAGGCACAAGTGAATGCCTCAGAATGAGATCGAACCCTCGACATCCCCGCCTGCAGGTTGTGATGATGACAGCCTGCGTCCCCGGCGGCTGATGAAAGATGAAAGCTTGGTTGTTCTGGATAGAGAATTTCCTGTCCTGCATCACCCTGTTTTGTGAGCGGCCTCTTGTAAACGGAGCTGACCATTTAGGCGATAGATCTGAACACACAGGTCGCATTTGTCGAATCGGGGACTGGGGATGGAGGAAGGAAGGAGAATGCTGGGGGCATCTTCTCACAGGCCAATTAAACACAGCAATGAATGTATTCAGACGCCCGTATTTCCTCTCAAAGATAATGAAAGGCCTTGTCCGACGAAAGGAACTCAAACAGTTCTTCGAATAAATGAAAACAGCCTCCCTTGCAGGCTGAACTATATATTTCTATGCACAAAGGAAAACTGCGTCCCCTGCGGACTCAAACGATTCCTTGCAAGAGGAAAAACCGCGTCCCCTACAATCTAAAACAAAATGTTTGCATAAATGAATAATAATAAAAAAAAATGTCTCCCGTGTGGACTCTAAGATTTCTTTGCATTGATGAGAAGTGTATTTCCTGCCGGCTCAAATATTTCCTGGCATAAATGGAACATGCGTAGCCTGCAGACTTACACGTTTTCTTGCACTAATGATAAATGAATCCGATGCGGGCTCAAACATGCCCTTCCATGAATGACAATTGCGTCTCCCGCAGCTTAAACAGTTTCAGTTTCGGTTTCATCAAAGAGGCGTCACTGCGTGCGGACTAGTCCATATACGCTACACCAGATCCGCTAAGTTTTGAGACCACACTACGATATGATATTAAGCTGATGGATAAATAAATTAACGACTAAGATGAGAGAACCGAAGAAGAGGGTCTCGTGGCTACGACTTAGCAGATGTCTGACCTACCCATTAGCCCAATGCTCAGGTCAGACCTTGAGTGCCTACCTAACAACATTTTTTTTGTTTTGTTTTGTTTTGTTTTGTTTTGTATGTGTGTGTAGTGAATGTACACATGTGTGTGTATGGATGTATGGGCACGGGCCCATTGTGTGCGTGTGCGCATATGTGTGTGTGTGTGTGTGTGTGTGTGTGTGTGTGTGCGCGCGCGCGCGCATGCGTGTGTGCGCGTTTGTGTGTGTGTGTATGTGTGTGTGTGTGTGTGTGTGTGTGTGTGTGTGT
>JAMYXO010002803.1:0-17500 GCA_033310375.1 Conus canariensis | reverse complement strand
ACATTTTTGTGAAGTGTTATTGTGCAACCAACACCATGCCGGCAATATCTCTTTCCTTCCGTGTTGTTTGTGGTGGATTTTTCCCTATATTTCTTGCATTTATGCATCGTCGTGATTTTAAAAAGACCGCCTTAAACTTTCGGACATTGAGGATGCGTACGTGGCGAGACGGTGTCACCGTAGGGTTGATCCTCTCTCTGTTGTACTACGGACTTTTACTTCAGCGCTGCGGTGACGTTGAGCTGAACCCTGGACCTACTTCTGGCAACAAAGCAGCAGACCTGAGGCAGACCAGACTGAAGAGCGCTAGCGGTGGTTCATTGGCATCCGACTCCTCAACTTCCCGGATGGCTTCAGAACCCTCTACGCGATGTGCTGTCTTCCATTCAGGGCCTCAACTGTAAGTTTGATGAAATGAAAGCTGATATGCGGGACATGAAAGAGATGTATACTGGACTACATGACGAGATTTTGTCTTTGAAGAGGAGGTCGATGACCTCAGACGTGAAAATGACAACCTCAAGGCACAGAATGACTGTCGGAATGAAAAAGTGTTAAAACTTGAACGAAAGTCTGACGATTTAGAATGTCGTTCAAAGAGAAACAATGTTATATTTCATGGTATTCCCAGGAGAGAACGGGACACTAGGCAGGACTGTAAGGGCCTTGTCCATGAGTTATTAACTGACAAATTAGAACTGCCAAAGGACATACAGTTTGACAGGCTCCACAGGTTGAACGGCAAACTGGATTCACCGATCATTGGTTGTACTTTTTTCAGGGAAACAATTTTGAGTGCCAGGCATAGGTTGAGAGGTACCAAGGTATTCATCGGAGAAGATTTCTCTCAGCGAGTGAGAGAAATACGCAAAAAACTTGTCCCTCACCTGAAAGATGCTAGAAAAGAAAATAAGAAAGTGTCAATGATCTTTGATCACCTGATCATTGAAGGTGAAAAGTATTACTTAGACCAGGACGACAAACTGAAAATGTCCATCTAGAGATGTGGCCGGCCTGTTAAAGTAATTTCAAAACAATGTAACTCATCAAATCTGTTCCATAATCAAAACATAAAGGGTAAAGAAAAAAGTATAGCACCGTTTAGCGGAGAAGGTAAGGAGGGCACATCACGTGCAGCTCGGGATGGGACGGGTGACACTGCTATGTCAACGTTCTCTGTTAAATGTAAAGTTCACGACAGAAACTGCTCGTGCAATGTGTCGTTAAGCAGAACACATTCAGATGTTTTTGCGGTGATCAATAAACGTGTACCTGATGACACATCGAATGTTGTTCACGCACATAATGAAGAAATCGATGAAAATGTGTGTCCTTTCATGTTTGATGAATGTTTTTCTTCAAAATTGTGTGTGCAAAATGAAAGAGTGATTGAGCATAGCTTATCTTCCTCTTTGAATGCATACTTACCTCGTAATGTGCCTGTGCATGATGAAGGAGTGTTGGAGAATGCATTATCTCCGTTATCGAATGACCGTTGTTCTTCTAATGTCAGTATAGACAATGAAAGAATGAAAGAATGAAAGGAGGTGCTGTGCCTAGTTCATCAACTGAGTGCGTTTTTTCTAAACATAGTACACACTATGAAAGAGTGAATGGCAGTGTGAATGAAAACGATTTGATTTCTTCATCGAATATGTGTGTCCCCACCAAAGTTTTTGTACATAATCAAAAGGAAAATAAGGTTGTGTCTCCTCCAATATTGAATGAAAACGTCCCTTCCGAGGTTTCTGTGCATGATTTAAGCAACGACGAAGATGAACTCGTCTTTCATGTGGAATGACCGTTTTTCTTCTTGCACCGATGTTCGGATACCAAGTTTTATTCCATTGTCATTGGCAAACGATGCAGTTAATGTAGTGTCTGATAACAGAAGAGAAATAGTAACTGTGAATGATCGAGGTAATTCCACAGAAAGCCACTATGATGTAAATTTTAAATGGTACGAACAGAAAACATGTATCATTTTTGCACTGGAACGTGAATGGCTTGCTTTCTAAGTTATCTGATAAAACATTTGTTTCGTACATAACATCATTTGATTTTGTTTGTTTAGTAGAAACGTTTCTTGAAAATTTGAATTCGTATGTATTCAGCAATCATAAAGTTTTCTGTAAACCTGCTCTTCAATTTACAAGACACGGAAGACGATCTGGAGGTGTTATATGTCTTATCAAAGCGGAATTGTTACCCTTCGTACAAGAGCTACCAACTGACTTAAATAATACGATGATGTTCAGTATTTCTAAAGATGTGTTTGGTTTTTCTAAGAATGTTCTTTATGTATGTACATATGTACCTCCGGAAAATTCACCCTACTATGTATACTATGATATTGATAATGGTATAAGTGTTTTGGAAAATTGCCTTTCTGATGTTATGCTTAGTATGCCTGATATGTATTTACTTCTGGCTGGAGATCTAAATAGCAGAATCTCTAACATTGCCAGGAATTTACAACAGAAAAGTGTCCTTTCAGCTTACACAACGGAACCTTCATTAACAGAGGTTGCGAAGATAAGACTTTGAACAGGTATGATAAGCTGTTGTTAAACATGTGTACTGCGCTAGATATGTGCATTTTAAATGGTGTGTGTAACGGCGACCGTCAAGGTCGTTTCACATACATTTCAGAGACAGGGAACAGTGTGAATGACTATTTTATAATTTCCTATGACATGTTTACCCTCGTTAATCTATCGTGAAACCTCTGTGTGAATGAACGTATTGAGTCCGACCATTTACCTCTTGTGTTCAACATAAACTTAAAACATGAAGTAAGAAATGGAAAAGACATAAAGAAAAAGATACAATTTATTGATAAGTATGTATGACAAGCTGTTGTTAAACATGTGTTTCGCTACCACCCGTGGCATGAAGATCCACAGAACAAAGATGGGATGTGTGAAGACTCATCTGAATGAGCAGCAGCGCACTGCATCAGCAGATAAGACGTCGGAAGACCAAGGCCAGGATTTAAACCACAGTGCCAAGGACATCCACGCTGTTGGTTCGGATGAGGAATTTGCACAGGCCCTCGATGCCAGGCGCCTGAAACTCAACCTGCCACGAGCAAACGAAACTGAAGATTGGGAGAAACTGGATGCAAAAATCGTCCAAAGACTCGATGCACTGATAGGGAAAAGCGCCCTGGAACACAAACTAGCCACATATGGGGACATTGTGTATGCCACATGTAGAGACGCCTATGGAGCAAAACTACCCAAAGAGAAAACACCTCCAAAGAAATCCAGACGCCAAGAAAAGATGGACAAGATCAGGGTCCAAAAGAAAAACCTCAAGATGCAAATGAAGACCGCACTGCCAGCTGAAAAACAAGGCTTGGAAAAACTGTGGAAAGACCTGAAAGAAAAACACAGTGCCCTCAGCAAAGCGGAATCTGCGAGGAAGAGGAAGAGCAAACAGAAGAAGACACAAGAGCGCTTCTTCAGAGACCCCTTCCAGTTTGCCAGAACACTGTTTGAGCAGCCAAAATCTGGGACCCTAAGTGTGGACAAAGGAGTTCTTGAGCAGCATCTGAGGAAAACATACTCTGACCCACAGAGCAAAGCACCACTCGACATTCAAGGTCTGGTGTGGCCAACCAACCCTGAGGAACAGTTCAATGGCAAGCCTCCAACGTTGGCGGAAATCAAGAAGGTGGTCGACAAAGCCAGAGCCAAATCATCACCAGGGCCAAACGGAATACCTTACCAGCTTTACAAGAAATGTCCCAAGGTGCTGGAGTGGCTCCACAGGCTGCTGCGATCGGCTTGGAGAAACCAGAAGATCAGCGGCCAGTGGATGACGGCAGATGGTGTGTACATCCCCAAAGAGCAAAACTCAAGTGACATTAGCCAGTTCAGGCCAATATCACTACTGAACGTCGAAGGGAAAATCTTCTTCTCTGTCATGGCAGCAAGGCTGACCAAGTACCTGATGGAAAACAAGTACTTGGATGTGTCAGTCCAGAAAGGTGGCATCCCAGGCGTGGCGGGCTGTGTAGAACACGCCACAATGATCTGGGACGCAATCCAAAAAGCAAAAACAGAAAAGAGAGACCTGGACGTAGTGTGGCTTGATCTGGCAAACGCATATGGATCTGTGCCCCATGAGATGATACAGTTGGCTCTTGAGATGTACCATGTGCCAAAGAACATCCGCGACATGCTCAAGAAGTACTTCAATGGCTTCTCAATGCGGTTCTCTACCAAGGAGTACACAACAGACTGGATCAACTTGGAAGTGGGTATTGCAATGGGCTGTGCAATTTCCCCAATACTGTTCGTGCTGGCAATGGAACTCATCTTGAAAGCAGCAACAAACAACGCGAGACAAACAGACCTTGGCGATGGATACAAGATGCCTCCTCTCAAGGCCTTCATGGATGACACTACAGTGATTTCATCCAGAGAAGACGAGACACGTCATGTGCTGGAGAGGCTGGACGACATAGTTGCCTCATCCAGAATGAAGTTCAAGCCAAAGAAATCACGGAGTCTCTCACTGAGGAAAGGAAAAGTGGCCGGATCTGTGGTCTTCAGTGTTGCCAACCAGGCCATTCCAACAGTCACAGAAGAACCAGTCAAGAGCCTTGGAAGATGGTATGATGATACGCTGAAAGACACACAAAGAGCAAAAGAAACCAAGCAGATGGCGGAGGAAGGCTTGGCGACCATTGACCAGTGTGGGCTCCCTGGCAAATACAAGGTCTGGTGTCTGCAGTTCATGCTGATACCAAAGCTGCTATGGCCTCTGATGATATACGACATCTGCACCAGCATAGTGGAGGCAATGGAAGCCAAAATCAACAAGTTCACAAGGAAATGGCTTGGTGTCCCACCCTGTCTGACTGACATAGCGCTGTACTGTCGCCAAGCAAAGCTGAAACTACCCCTGAAATCCATCCTGGAGGAATACAAAGCAGGGAAGATCAGACTTCAAAGCATGCTGGAGGACTCAGGAGACAAGGTGGTAGAAGCAATTAAGCCCCAGCTGAAGACAGGCAGAAAATGGAAAGTTCAAGAGGCGATGGATTCTGCAAAAGAAAGTCTCAAGATCAGAGAAATAACAGGACACACACAGACCAACAGACAGGGACTGGGGGTGACCAAAACTGAATGGTGGTCAAAGGCCAAAGGAAAAGCCAAAAGAGACATGATGATTCAGGAGATGAGAAAAGAAGAAGACCAAAAAAGACTCCAAAATGCAGTCCAGCAGAGCCAGCAAGGGCAATGGACAACGTGGGAGAATGCACTCCAAAGAAGTCTCACTTGGAATGACATTTGGCACATGGCCCCTCTCAGGATCAGCTTCATTCTCAGATCTGCATATGACCTTCTGCCCTCAAATGCAAACCTGGTGAAGTGGGGGAAAACAGACGATCCTGCATGCCCCCTCTGCCATGAAAAACAAACAGTGGAGCATGTTCTAAGCTCATGTAAAGTAGCCCTGGCTCAAGGAAGGTACACATGGAGGCACAACCAAGTGCTCAAAGAAATTGTACAAGTAGTCTGGGCTAGTACCAACACCACAAAAGGGAAAATCAGGACTCCAAAAGCACCCGCAACATTCTTCACGGCAGGAGGCAGCAAATCATGGCCAAGAACAACAGTGCCACTCGAAACATGCAGGCAGAGTCTGCTGGACGGGGCAGATGACTGGGAGTGCACTGCAGACCTCCCAGAATGGAACAGTCACCCAGAGATCATCAGCAAGAGTGGCATGAGACCAGACATAGTAGTCCACTCTAAGTCAACCAAGCAGCTGATCATGATCGAGCTCACGGTGCCATATGAGAACAGAATGGAGGCAGCTCAAATCTACAAGACTGAAAAGTATGCTGATCTGGCAAACAGCCTGAGGAGAGAAGGCTATCAGGTCAAAGTCCTCACTGCAGAAATTGGAGCTAGGGGTTTGTAGGAACGTCTGCATACAGCCTCATGAAACAGCTCTCAGTTGCAGGGAAGGAAAAAACCAGAGCCCTGAAAGCAATGGCAGAAGCGGCAGAGAGGTGTTCAAGCTGGATCTGGTCAAGGAGGAACAAAAGTGAACTTCATAAGGCTTAATTTCCCTACAAATATCAGGTGTCCCTGTGGCTCAGTGGTTAAAGCGCGAGTCATTAAGTGGAAAATGAGCATGTCCAGAGGGTCATGGGTTCGAATCCCAGCCATGGCTCGTCCCAAGATGGGAAAAAAAGGGGCAGCAGAGGGACATCCGGAGTCATGAACCGGGTGTGGCCCAACCCCCCTAGAGTGTCAGGAGATAAGGGCCGAAACACTTGCTTGAAGGGGGCTTCTCTTCTGAGGACTCTCTGCTGCCACGCTCTCCACGAGTTTCTTTCTACTATGACAAGGTGAATATGCTAATACTTTTCATGATCTAATGAGTAGTCAACGTGCACTATTAATGCTTGAGGAAGCTGTCAGTCTCATGGATAATGATGTTAATGCCGCTTTAAACACATTTAATGCTTGTATAAAAGAACAGGCAGGGTGCATGAGAAAACAAATAAGAATAAACACTGATCAACAGAATGATGATTGGTTTGACCGTGAATGTTATAAAACTAAAAAAGACGTGAAACATCTGCGAATATCCAGAAAGACGCTAGACGATGAATACAGGGACGTTTATTATAAAGCTCGAAGGGAGTATAAGAATCTTTTGAAGAGGAAGGAGAACGACTATAATTCTACTTTATTATGCAATTTGATTAATTCAATAAACGATCAGAAAGAGTTCTGGAAGCATATGCGTAAAACATCAGTTAGAAAAAGTAATACGCGTAATAATATTTCAGTCAATGATTGGTATCAGCATTTCAAAGAACTTCTCGAAAAAGATACTGAAGAAGACGTGCAAGAAGTAAAAGTTACCTTTCTTGATATTGATAGTGAAGCAGGTGTCCTCGACCGCCCAATTTCAAGAGCAGAAGTAATCTCAGCAATTAAAAAACTAAAAAACAGAAAAGCTGCGGGCCCTGATGGTATAGTTGGAGAATTGTTTAAAAATGCTGGAAATGCCGTAACTGATTTATTTGGTCATATTTTTTAATGCACTTTTTGACAAAGGGATATTTCCTTATGCCTGGACAGAGTCGATTATATTGCCATTATTCAAGAAAGGTGAAGTCAGCGATCCAGGCAACTACAGGGGCATATTACTTTGTGATATAGGTAGTAAATTATGTAGTTCAATAATCAACTGTAGACTGCAAGAGTGGGTCGAACATAATAATAGCACTGGCGAGTGGCAGGCAGGTTTTAAGAAAGGTTATTCAACTATCGACCAAATGTTTACACTTTTAGCTATTATACAGAAACAGTTTTCATTGAATCGCAAATTATACGTAGCCTTCGTTGATTTCGAAAAGGCATTTGATTCAGTCTCCAGAAAATTACTTTGGCCAATACTTAAAAAGAATGGAATAAAGGGTAAGATATATTGATGTATTAAGAGCATGTATGATTGTGTAAAAGCGAGGGTTAGATGTGGTGGAGATTTTACAGACTACATAATGTGCACAAAAGGGGTGAAACAAGGGGATGCCTGTAGTCGTGTTTTGTTTTCCTTATTTATCAACGAATTAGCGCAAGAAATAACAGAGAACGGAAGACATGGTGCAACCCTGTCTCCAGATACTGTTGAACTGTTTTTTTTGTTATTGGCAGATGATATAGCTTTATTGTCAGAAACCCCAGTTGGCCTCCAGACCCAGTTGAACAATTTATGTAATGCAGCATCTAGACTCCAACTTAAGGTGGATATGAGAAAGAGCAATATTGCTGTATTTAGAAAAGGAGGTTACCTTGCAGCAAGAGAGAGGTGGTCGTTCAACGGGGAACAAATGGATATTGTTTACTGTTATGAATATCTTGGTATTAATTTTTCTACCCAGCTCAGTGGCTGCTTGTAAAGATCTTGCTAGCAGGGCAAGAAATGCATTAGTATTTATTCTGCAACGATTGTACAAACTTAATAATACTTCGCTTAAAGTAATGTTAAAAATTTTTGATACTCAGGTGCAACCCACTGCTCTCTATGGTGCTGAATTGTGGGGACTGGATGCGACCGCTGTTCATATTGAAAAGGTTCATTTGTATGCTCTTGAAAGGTTTTTAGGAATCCATATAAAAACACCCAACGAGTTAGTTTATGGAGATACCGGACGTTATCCTATTTATATAAATTCACGTGTGCAATGTGTTAGATACTGGCTAAAGATACTACAGATGACTGATAACAGGTTACCCTTGAACGCTTATGAAATGTTATTTTGGTTGGATTTACGTGGTAAGACTACATGGGCGTCAAGTGTTCGTAAGATACTATTTTTAAATGGCTTTGGATTTGTATGGCTGAACCAGGGTGTGGAAAATGTAAAACACTTTTTGCAAGTATTTCGTCAGAGACTCATAGATAACAGGTGGCAGTACTGGCATGAACATATTCAGGAAAGGATAGGTTTTCATGGTACAGAACGTTTAAATCATCTAATAATTGCGAAATGTATCTTTCACTTGATATTGACAGACATTAAAAATTACATGACGAAGTTTAGATTTGGTGTGTCAGACATAGCAGTGCATCGTCAACGGTATGATGTTATTTCTGACAGCAGTTTGATATGCCCGCTCTGTCAAAAGGCAAATGATGATGAAATACACTTTTTGTTCATCTGCCCTGTTCTCAGTGACATACGACAGGAATATATTCCATTCAAATATTATGTAAACCCATGTCAGTTTCGTGTCATTCTACTAATGGCGAATGAAAATGAAATCATTGTGAGGAATTTGTGCATATATTTATATAGAGCTTTTAAGAGGCGAGCTGTTACGTTTACCTAATAAGTGTATGAAGGCGCCGATGTTGTATGAATACCGCTTCATTAGAATGCAGTTAATACCTGAGTCAGTAGATTGTACTTCATGCGCTGGTATAACAGATTGTACTTCATGCATTTTCGTGTTATGTTATTGTTGTTGTTACACGCACCATGCTTTGTTTTGAGAATAGTCCTCCCTTCAGAAGGGGCTGTGGCCTATCCTGAATAAATTTAATTTCAATTTCATTTCATTTCATTTCTCTCTGTCTCTCTCTCTGTCTGTCTGTCTGTCTGTCTGTCTGTCTGTCTGTCTGTCTGTCTGTCTGTCTCTCTCTCTCTCTCTCTCTCTCTCTCTCTCTCTCTCTCTCTCCCGCTTTTCTTTTCTTGCATGTCGTTTGGTGTGTGAATTCTTCTCCAGTTTCTTTCATGCTATTCTCCAGACCCCCCCCCCCCTCCCCCCTCTCTGCCTGTATCCCTCCCATCCTCCGCCCCCGCCTCCCGCTGAAGTTCCTCATTACCACCTTTTTCTTCTCATTTGATGCAGCGTAGCGCTCCTGATGTAAAGCTAAACCCTGTTATACAACTTTCGCGTTCATTCTCTTCTTTTATCCTCTTTGACAAAATCCAGTCGACACTCCCCCCCCCTCCCTCCCCCCCCCCCCCCCCCCCCCGTTTTCCTCCCGATTCCCCATCCTCCCGTGCCGTTCTTTAAGCCTCAATCATCTCTCCTCCCCAGAAATTTTACAATCCACCCTCCCTCTCTTGCTCCCCCTCCCCCGTTCTGCTCTTCTCCTCTTCCTCCTTCTCCTCCACAGTCCCCTCTCCACCTCCCCCACCCCCCGATCCCACCACCACCACCACCACCACCACCACCGTTCCACATCCACCTGTCTGTGTCTTGATCCTTGTTCATCTCGTGTCGTCGTCTTTCCACTCTCCGCCCCACAGGCTGCCCACCAAAAATTAATGCGCCAAAGCCTTGTTTAAGGAGTAGGGTATTCATAGACTGGCGCGAGTAGATTGCTTTGAGAATGTTTAGTGTGTCTGAAAGCTGAGTCTGCTCGTTTTCTTTAATGTGGCCATCAAAGTACAAGCCAGGTGGTTGTAGACAGACAAGGTTAAAATCAAAGGAGTGGGACGATTAACTTGGGGGCTCTACCACCTGGCGCAAAGATAAGGTCACGGGTGAGTGCGAAGGCCTGAAATGTGACGTCAACTAAGAAGAAGTCATGTATTTGAAAATGGTCTGTGATGTCATTGGTGGAAGTACCCCCAAAACAAGGGAAATAACTGATGGGCAGCTGTTCTTTTGATCAGTCATCATTTCAACATTAAAATGCCGGCTCAAACTTATGGTAGGCCTCAAAATGCTGAAATGGATTATAAATGTGATGTGGTGCAAAATGCCAGTTGCGGCGTGTGGCCCGTTCATCTTGTTGTGCCGTCCTCTCCCACTCTCCGCCCACAGCCTCTGATGCTGTGTGCGGCTGATCTGATTTCCCCGCCTTCCTGGGAGAGGGCTTTGGTCTGTCATTCGATGGTTCTGAAGTCTATGGTGCATCATATCAGGGGAGCAGATTAGGTCCGTGCCGTGTCCTGATACGTTGTATCGTCTGTGGTATCGTGGCTGCCGTATCGGCTCGTCTGCCGTCTTGTCAGTCTGTCTATGATTACCGCCACCCACCCTCTTTTGTACGTGTGTGTGTGTGTGTGTGTGTGTGTGTGTGTGTGTGTGTGTGTGTGTGCGAGAGTGCGTGCGTGTGTGTGTGTGTGTGTGTGTGCGAGAGTGCGTGCGTGCGTGTGTGTGTGTGTGTGTGTGTGTGTGTGTGTGTGTGTGTGTGTGTGGTGCATTGTGGTGGTGGTGGTGGTGGTAGAGGTATGTGTGTGTGTGTGTGTGTGTGTGTGTGTGTGTGTGTGTGTGTGTGTGCGTGCGCGCGCGCGCTCGCGCACGCGCGCGCGCGTGTATGTTCTCTCTCTCTCCCCTCTCTCTCTCTCTCTCTCTCTCTCTCTCTCTCTCTCTCTCTCTCTGTTGTTGATTTTCGTTTCAATCATTGCGCCCTTGTTTTCTTTTTTTGGATGAAATCTTGTATCTTTCTTTCTGCATCATTTACAAACCAAATCGTGATTTGGTATTGATTTAAGGCACTTTCGTTTCAAGATAATGTTGATTATCAAGATAATGTTATTGACAATTCCAATATTTAATTAACATCTCATCCCTTTGGACCCGTAATCGAATGTCGATGTAAAGAAACATTAGAAGAAAGTTGGATAGTGTTCAACACATAGAAAGTTGCAAAGTGATGTGACTACAGGCGGAAATTGAAACAAATTTAAAAGGGACTTGAACTAACTCCGCCAGATAAGGTGGGCAAACGAATTACAAGACAGCGCACGACGCGTTTCGACCTCTTAGGTCTTCTCCAGGCAAGAGAAACAACACTCAGGACAACGATAATGAAGAAAGAGCAATCGCTTATCTTGTCAACGTCGGCGCAAGATGGGCTGGTGAACCTGCCACGGCCAGCCCGACAATTCTTGTCTTCTTTGATGATCACAAACTGAATTATTACTCATTCAATGGGCAAAATAACTTCCTCAATTACTGACTAACTCACCCACAACCACTCTTTTCTAACCTTTTCTATTTTTTTCTTCCTTTATAGTTTTCCTGCGTCTTCGTTCTGCACACACGCTCTTGTAACTTATCACATCTCTAGTTAGCCATTCAGGATCAGTTACATAAGAAGTGAACTGTGACGTGTACATGTCATACCAAAGCAGGTATTGAGACGGCAAAGTCTACTCATCAACCACCCCTCCCCACCCCCCAACCACCCATCCAGTCCTCCAGCCACGCTCCCTCTAGCTTCGTTCCCCATTCTTCCTCCCCAAACCTTTAATGACAAAGCCGTTTAATCACACACACACACACACACACACACACACACACACACACACACACACACACACACACACCACCACCACCACCACCACCACCACCACACACACACACACACACACACACACACACACACTTACATACACACACTCACACACGCACACACACGCACGCGCGCGCGGGCACACACACACACACACACACACACACACACACACACACACACACACACACACACGTACAGAAGAGGGTGGGTGACGGTAATCATAGACACACTGACAAGACGGCAGACGAGCCGATACGGCAGCAGCGATCTTGATGTAGTCCTATGGTATCGACAGGTATCGATTTGCTCCTGTCCTCGGTCCCTGTCTCCTCCAAGTGGTGTAATCTTTAAGACCATCAGGTGAAAAGGGAGAGGCAAAGATTTTTTTATTTTTTAAATCTTTGAAAGCGGTGGGGGGGGGGGGGGGGGGGGGCGGTTAGGCGGTGAGGCCTCTGTTTCTTATTCCAACCTATCTTCCACACACACCTCACCCCACTGCCTCCCTCCCACCGACCCCCCCTCTCTCTCTCTCTCTCTCTCTCTCCCCCCCTCTCTCTCTTTCTCTTTGCCTGTGGGTCTGTCTATCTGTCTGTCTGTCTCTCTGTCTGTCTGTCTCTCTCTGTCTGTCATTTGATGCAGCGTAGCGCTTCTGACGTAAAGCTAAGCCCTGTTATAAAACTTTCGCGTCCATTCTCTTCTTTTATGCTCTTTGACAAAATCCAGTCGACCCTCCCCTCTTCACCCTGTCTGTCTGTCTGTCTGTCTCTGTCTGTCTGTCTCTGTCTGCCTGTCTTTGTCTGTCCCTCTCTGTCCCTGACTGTCTGTATGTCTGTCTCTCTCTGTCTCTGTTTGTCTCTCTGTGGGTCAGCAAAAATTTACTTGGAAGGGAGATTGCGTGTTCAGTTTGTCTCGGAAAAAAATACAAATTGGGGTACTAAGAAGTGTTGGACTGTAATGAAAGTTTGCAAGACGGTGTATGAAGGTGTGGTGAAGACGGTGGTTCCAATGGTTTAGTTCGATTGAAAGTGGCATAGACGGTACTTCCTACTAATTAATCAATACATAAAAAGAAGAAAACAGTGATGTGACAGGAATTCAGGACTGGATCATTTTCCGTCGAGGCAGCCACGCACAACATGCGCTTTGCACGTGCACGTTTTTTTCACCTCAGTGGACAGGTAAGGTTACAGGCACATGGAATTAAACTCTCCTGGCCTTTGACTCTGCCTATGACAATACTGTTGTGTTCACTGCTGACTGTAGTTTGTTTGTCTGGAGAGAACAGGAGCACAGGCGCCTGCAATGACTTTTCTTCTTTCTTTTTCGACACACACAGCAAGGAAAAAACTGCAGCTTTGGAAGATGCTCTTTCTCGGCTGAAACGTTGTTTTGGCATGTGGGCTGCTGCCTACAGGTTTCATCAGATCACATTCCAAAGACCTGGTACTGTGAGGCTCCGGACAGTGTGCTGTATGCCAGTGAGGTGCAGCATCGAATCAACCATCATCAAGGACATGTTTGTTTTGATATTTTTCCTGTCATGGCTGCTGCTTGTTTCCGGAGACATAGAGAGTAATCCTGGTCCAACAGATGTGTACAATCGTCAGTATAGACAAGACCACACCAAGAATTTCTGTGACTACTCAAACTACAACCAGGCTTTCGACCCAGTCCAGCAACACAGTTCAAACAACTCACAAGGTTCTGACGTCTGCCCTGATTTCTCTGTAACACAGGTCCAGAAAAGAATGCTGCACCTTGCAGGTTACCCATGGACTCGCAGGGAGGCCACCTATCATCAGGGTGCTTGCCCACCCGAAGATGGGCTTGCTAGTTCAGTGGACCAACTGCATGAATGGTGTTGCTCCCTTCAAGAGCAGCATGAGAAACTAAAACAGCAAACAGAACTTATTCTGAGGAGATGCAGATTTCTTGAAGAACAGTGTGAGACCTTGCAGCAATGGAATGATTACCACTGTGACGCTAGCAAGAAAGCTGAAGAGGAGATCGACCACCTGGAATCATTCTCGAGGCGAAACAACTTAAGATTTTTCCACGTATATGAAGGCCCAAATGAGAGCCCCGAACAGTGCACCCGCAAAGTTGTTCAGCTTCTGAACAGATTTTTCCCCGACAAGAAACAATGGACAGTCGATGACATAGAACGTGCCCATCGCACGGGTCACAAGACCGAGGACTGGAACAACCCCAGACCCATCATCGCCTGCATCCACCGCAGGAACGATAAACTCAATATTCTTCAGGCAAACGAGAGCAGGAAAGAAATCGCTGTCTCCATTGGTGTCAGAGTGGCCGCCGACCTGACTCATCGACAGAGCCAAGCTCTCAAGAAAGAAAAAGCATCAGGAAGAAGCGTCTATTTCTGGAAGGGTCGTCTGCATCACAGACAGTCTCGGCAGCAAGTCAGGAACCATAGGAAATCACTTCCTAAAGACAGCCCTGTTGAGTCTGCAGTCAGAGGAAGAAGGAGCGCGGCAGAAGCTGACAGCAGGAAGACAATGGGGAAGAGACAGTCAGATCCAGAAATAACTGGTGGTATACCCCAAGGAGAGGACCTGATTCAATTCACGTCCAGTCACCTCCATGGAGAGCAGACCAGTGGTCAGACCAGCCAGGTAATCTGCAGCCTGAACAGCCATCCACCCCATCCTTATGACATGAACGCACTTCCGACACTCCAGAGTCAGAAGCCGAAGGTCAATAACAGATACCTTTCACCTGCGGAGCATGAGAGTACCACAGACAGCACAGCTGAAAAAAGACTTGATACACACCAACAAGAAGAGGTCATACTCAGCTCAACTGCAGCTGACAAAGACAATGTTCAGACAACATATGTTACTGTGGACAGTAACCAGAAGGCTCACCCATCGACCTGTCAGTCCCAGATGTCTTCCACGCCGCAAAACCCCAGCCTCAACGTAACCCCAACCAAGGTACCGGCGAAAAATCGACCAGTGGGGGTGTGAGACTGGTAGAGGAAGGTAGAAATGACATGTCCCCCAATGACTTGTTGGCATCCCCTGTCAGTGTGTCTCCTACAGCCCCATCCCACAGTGATGATGCCCATGTAGGGAACACGCTGGTGACTGACAAAATCCCTTCACACCAGGATGTTCATCAAGCAATAGACGTTGAGCACTCCAACTCCTTGGTACTAACTGATTGTACCCCAGGAGGTCATTCTGCTCAGATCCCACCAATTGTCTCAGAACCAGTACCGACTATACCCTCACCTTAGACACTTCAGACAGCAGTTTGACTCTTGTGAAACAGGCAGTGGCAGTGGGAATGAAGCAAGGTGACGTTGAGAGCCAATCACCTGCCTTCTTGCAAGCATGTAGCTTGCCACAGGTGAAGTCCACGGCACAAAACTGTTCTGTGGTGACTGAAACTCCCAAAACAGCAGGTCGTCTTACTCGAAGCAAAACGAGGTGCAGACAAATGCAGGTTACTGAGAGCTTTAACCGCATCAGTACAATGGGAAGGGGGAAAGGAGACAGTATGATGGCGGACAGAGGAGAAGGAGGGAATGGAAGAGGTGACAGTGGTGCAGGAAGGAAAGGGGGACAGGGGAGGGAGAGGGGTGAAAGTGTTACGGGGGGAAGAGGGGCAGGGAAGAGTGAAGGGGAGGAAGGGGTGAAAGGAGGCAGAGGGGGAAGGCAAGTGGAGAGAGTGGATGGAGAGATGGGAGGCAGACAGACAGAAGGCATCATGGAGGAGACAAATGATGGTGGGGGAAGGGAAACTGGCGGGGGTGGAAGAGGGGGAGATGGAAACACTAAATGACGGGCAGGCCGAAGCCGTAACTATATCAATATATGTACGTGGAATTGCGAAGGTTTGATGCAAAAACTGGATATGCCAGACGTTGTGTCAACTCTTTTGTCTTTTGATATCTTTTCGTTGAATGAAACATTCATATACGTGGATACGATTTCATTTTTGCCTTTTATTGATTATAATGTATTTGCGTCAAAAGCTGTTAAATTGTCAAATCAAGGGCGTAGTTCAGGTGGAGTGTGTGTGTTTGTGCATAAGTGGTTGTCACAATTTGTTAAGAGCATTGATACACATTTGGACCAAGTTATTATTTTGCAACTTGATCGAAAGTTATTAGAAACAGATAAGCCAATTTTTCTTATTTGTACATACATTCATCCATATGATAGCAGATACTGGACACAGACATGGGACTGAAATCATTGAACAATGTTTGATGGACTTGTATGAACGTTACGAGGATTTCTACATTATAATATGTGGTGACCTGAATGCAAGGACAGGATGTATGAATGCATCACTACAAAATGAACCGTTTACGGACAATGTGTGGAAAACGGATAAAGAAGTTACAGATCAGATGATTACTCGGCATTCTGAGGATAAAGAAATAACAGGTTTTGGGCGAGATTTATTGAATTTATGCACAACGTTTGAATGTATAATTCTCAATGGTCTAAGTAATTATGATTTTGATGAATCACTCACTTTGTATCGAGCAATGGGGGGAGCACAATTGATTACTTTATAACTTCTAGTGGTTTATGTTTACAGAATTATATTAGTTCTTTAAATATTCTGTCCTCCATTGATTCATCACATTTACCTGTTTGTATCAAACTGTTAACCACCCTGAATTCTCAGGCAAACATGAACAGCCAAGGTAAGAAAGCAAAAAAGTGGATGGAAAAGCAATGTTGGGATAAGTCATTAGAGCAACAGTTCATTGAAAATGTCAATACAAAGGAAATGCAAGATATGTACTTACAAGCTCTAGCACATATTGATAATGATGTAAATCAAGCTGTAACCTTGTTTTCTAGAACTTTGGTGCTAAGTAGTAACTGCATGAAAAAAATGTGTCTGTATTGATAAAGAGATTAAACCTCCACAGTGGTTTGATGCTGAATATAGACAGTTTAAGATAAAAGCAAGGAATTCGTTGATGATACTGAGGAAATCAAACAAAGCAAGGCAAGTAACATATACTGTGTCAAATACACAACAATCAGAGGAAAGGAGGCAATTTGTTCATGATAGGAAGGAGTACAAAACAATGATAAAAAAAAAATGAGCAGCTTTAAACGTGTAAAAGCAAGAAAACTTGCAAGTTTTGGTAAAGACAGTAAATCATTTTGGAAAGAAGTTAAATTCATGTCTGGTAAGAAAAGGGCTCGCATTTGTCCTGAAATTTCTGACCAGCAATGGCTTCACTACTTTAAAAGCCTATTCAATGTTCCAGAAATAAAAACATTTGATTTTAGCTTTGAAAGTTATGAACCAGAATGCAGTGATTTAAACTCACCTATTTATGAAAGAGAAGTTTATGAGGCAGTTCATAAACTGAAAAATGGAAAAGCATGCGGTACTGATGGAATTACTCCAGAAATGCTAAAACTATGTAGTGAGCAATCAGTCAAATTCATGACAAAATTGTTTAATAATCTTTTCGAGAAAGGTCAATATCCTGAGGAATGGACAAAATCCATTATAGTACCAATTTTTAAGAAAGGTGATAAAACAGTGACAGATAATTACAGAGGTGTATCATTACTGAGTTTAATGAGTAAATGCTATACTAATATTCTCAACAAGAGATTAGTGAACTTTATTGAAACAAATAAGAAGCTAACAGAGTCGAAGAAGCTAACAGAGTCCCAAGCAGGTTTCAGAAAGGGGT
>JAMYXO010002802.1:0-22388 GCA_033310375.1 Conus canariensis | reverse complement strand
ACTGTTACAAATGTTATATTTACAACTAATAGTATCATTAATATAATTGTTATTCTTTACAATATTTCTGACATTCCAGCTTACCACTTTTCCAGCCTCCTATAGCGTCACTATCACTACTATACGGTTACAATCATGATTATTATAAAAACTATTAATATACATATCATGATTATTAAAACACCTATAAGATTCCATCCTTCCCATAATGCATGCCTTCCATCCCCTCTTTATTCTTCTAGTCCCTCCTCCCCGTGTTTTTTTTTTTGTTGTTGTTGTTGTTTTTTTGTTTTGTTTTGTGTTTTGTTTTGTTTTCCCCTTAGTATTAGTATTAGCAATATTAAAATCATTATTGTTATTAATGTCATTATCATTTTTATTCATTTATTTGTTATTTTTATTTATCTTTAAAAATCAGTATTATCGTTATTATCTCTTTTTTAAAATTATATTTCTGTATCACGCTTTTATTATCAGTACCATTATTAGCACTACCTTTACTATAGTTCTTAGCTTTACCATCATTAATATGATTGTTAGTATTGATATTACCATCACTACCGTTAACATCACCATCGCCATCGCCACTAAGACTGTTGCCACGGCAACCATGCTGTTGAAGAATCCTCTAACCCACTCTCCTTTCTCCAGTACTACAACTGCTATTGCCATATTATCACCAAAAGTGGTAGTAATCCTGTCTTTATCTATTTTTTCAATATTTTGATCATCATCATTACCATTATTAATATTCCTATCAGTAATATAATTATCATCATTACTATCTCGACTCACACGTTATCTCCTTTCTGACAGCCTCGTTTTCGTTCAACGCCTATCTTGCGCTGAAGTGGATGAAGATAAGCGATTGCTCGTTCATTTTCGTTGTCCTGATTGTTTTGTATCTTGCCTGAAGAAGACCTAAGAGATCGAAACGCGTCGTGTTTTGTCTTGTGATTCGTTTGTCCACGGTTTTTTTTTTTTTTTTTTTTTTGGGGGGGGGGGGAGGGGGGCGGTGCGCTAACATTAATATTTAAAATTTCTGAGGAACTAAGTCAAAGACACAATAACAAGATGGGAACTACTCAAATGTATTTCAATCGTGGCACTTTCCTGCTATCCAAATCCACTCTATAATGTAAATTGTGTGTGTGTTGATTGGATTGGATTTCTGCCATAGAATATTGTGTTTGGTGTGACGTGTTGACAGTGACGTCATCTGTTGTGTGCGTAATATGCTTAACGTCAGGAGATTGTATGATCATAACTTTTGTTCCTTTTTTTTCCTTTTGGAGATTTATTTGATGTAAAATTCATTTGGCGGCGGTTTTGTGCACTGAATGCGGAAGATGATGTGAGTGTCTCCATTTTGCCAGATCTTTATTTCCGACTATCACTGTTGTGATTGGTTTGTGCGTGTGACTGTTATTTTGATCAAACACGTGAAACTGTCAAGTTTGAAAAACAAAAAGACGGTGGTCTGCACTCAGGAAAGAGATGACGTGCGAGAAATGGGGTGACTTTGCTATGCAAAGGACAATAAGAAGTCCTGTAATTAACACACACACACACACACACACACACACACACACACACACACCTCAGGTATTTATTGTTATACAGACTTTATTCGTGTGTTATTGCAATCGGAACAAAGGCTCAGAATAAATATGGAAAATTCTTTAGATCTACACAATTTTACTCGTAAAAATTTATTTGGAATGCCAGTTGCTATCATGGAATAATAACAACAGCAAACGCAGAACACAAACAATTCAGTCTACATAATAACATAGTGATTTGACTCCTAAAGTGTAAGTTTAAAAAAATACAGCATACGAATACATGAACGTATTTCAGTTTCATCAAGGAGGCGTCACTGCGTGCGGACTAGTCCATATACGCTACACCACATCCGCAAAGTTTTGAGACCACACTACGCATGATTTAAACCTGATGGAGAAATCAGTTAATAACTAGAATTTAAGAAGAGGGTCTCGTGGCTACGACCTAGCAGATGTCTGCATTAGCCTTACGCGCTGGTCAGACCTTGATTATCGACCTAACACTGGTTGTGCCATTTTCATCATTGTACGTGTGTGTAGTGAATGCACGCATGTGTAAATGGATATGTGGGCACGGGCCCATGTGTATGTGCGAGCGCATGTGTGTGTGCATGATTTCCGTGTATGCGTATGCATGAGTGTGTGTGTGTGTGTGCGCGCGCGCTTGTGTGTGTATGTGCGCGCGCGCCCGTGTGTGTGCGTGCGTGTGTGTGTGTGTGTGTGTGTGTGTGTGTGTTTATGTGCGTGTGTGTGTGTGCGTGTGTGTGTGTGTGTGTGTGTGTGTGTGTGTGTGTGTGTGTGTGTAATTTGTGGGCCTGTGAGAGCATACGCACGTTTCTGCATATGTATGTCTACATGTATGTGTATACTATATGTGTGTGTGTCGCTATATGTGGGCATATACACATGTGCATATCTGTATGCGCGTGCGCGTTCATGTGTGTGCGTGTATGTGCGCACACGTGTGGGTGTGTATGTGCGCATGCAGGCGTGAGCATGTGTGTGCGCGTAGGAGCGAGCGCACATACGCGCGCGCGTGTGTTTATATATATATATGATGATTTAACAAAACAATCTCACTGTCTCTCTGTCTCTGTCTCTCTCTCCCTCTCTCTCTCAAACACACACACACACACACACACACACACGCACGCACGCACGTACGCGCACACACACACACACACACACACACACACACACACACACACACTTCATGTAAGGCCAATGACCTCCTTGATCCAAAGACTTAAACTTAATGGTTTTAAAACAAAATTTACAAATGACATAAAATACAGCTGTGGCGAAAAAGATATCAAATATGCAGAAACTACTAAGATGTGAACCGTTTTCTTAGAAAAGACTTTTCTTGCTTTAGCTGAATCTTCCCTGGATGAATTTTTAAGTAAGTCCTCAATAATATGTGACAATGGCATTGACTCGGGGTCCGATTTTTACATACCTGTAAAGAGATGCAGATGTTGTATCTTTATTGGATGCTACTTGGTATATATTTTTAGTGCTGCTGCGATCTTCTATTTTGTGTGTCTAGACCACATAACGTGAATAGACATTAAATTGAAGACTACGCGCTCACACACACACACACACACACACACACACACACACACACACACACACACACGCACGCACGCACGCACGCACGCACGCACACACACACGCACACACGCACACACACACACACATACATACACGCACACACGCACACACACACACACATACATACACGCACACATACATGCATGTGTACACACACACACTCACACGCACGCACGCACGCACGCACGCACGCGCGCGCGCGCGCGCGCGCGTACACACACACACACACACACACACACACACACACACACAGCTTTCATCCATCAAATTACTACCTGTGACACGCCTGTCGAGTTACGTATCATTCTAGTACGTAATTTGTTTTATATTACGTCATATTGAAATATTTACGTCTCTTCCCTCACTACCTTACCTGCTGGCACTCAGGGAGGATGTCATGTGCTGACGAAGGCAAATAAAGCCGAAAATTTCATTTTGAACCACGACAGCTTGTTGTTCTTGTGCCTTTTTTTCTTTTTTTTCTTTTGTATATATATATATATAGATACACACACACACACACACACACACACACACACACATATATATATATATATATATATATATATATATATATGTGTGTGTGTGTGTGTGTGTGTGTGTGTGCATGCACGCGCGCGCGCACGCGTGTTTGTATGTGTGACTTTGTGCGCCTTTGATTGTGGGAAATAAATGTTCAGAAGATGACTTAGGAACAAGAACAATAACATCAATGCAACATGCACGCGCGCGCGCACGCGTGCACACACACACACACACACACACACACACACACACACACACACACACACTAAACACATGCATACACACACACAAACACACGCGCACACACACACACACACACACACACACACACACACACACACACACACACTCACTCATTCATCACTCCCTCTCTCACACACACCTCCACACACTCGCACACCAAGGTTTGCATACTCACGTCCGTGTACTCTCTAATTATCACACGTGCATCACCCCACCGATGAACACACACAAGCGCACACACGTCTACAGTATGCACTGTGGTCCCTGAGAGATTAAACAGTCTTATCTCAGTTGACATGTGTTTGATTATTTGTGTCTGTTATTGGAAAGGTCCAGTATCAGTTTACTCCAGTCTCTAGGAGTCTTCGCAGTGTTGCACTTGAGATTATTCCAAAGTTTGGTTGGTTGGTGAGGTTTCTTGCTCTTCCCGGAAGTCTGGATGTGCGGCCACTTCCTCGCTTGATGTTCTTTGATCTGAAAGATGGTCTATGGTATAGTGGCTTTCCTCTTCTTTGCTTAAGTGATTCTTCAGATTTCTTATCACATCAGATTCGGCAAGCTGTAATCCAGTTCTTATCGTTGCCTTGCCAGCCAGTGTGTCTGCTCTCTCGTTTCCTTTAACTCCAGCATGTCCAGGGCAGTACATCCATATGAGTCTCTCCAATGGAAGGATGCGCATTAGTTCATTCCAAGCAGGGCTTCCCATTCCACTCTCTACTTTCTGAAGTAGGTTCATGGAGTCAGTCAGTATCATGGCTTGTTGAGTTTTAAACTGGCTTGTGGATGAAAGCCAGTGGAGTGCTTGTGTCACTGCTTCTACCTCCATTTGAAGTTGTTAAACTGTGCACACCATATTCTTCCTGGCTAGTTCTGCCATTTGCTTCACTGTGTATCCCCAGCCTGACTTACCTTTGGTGACAGAACCGTCAGTGTATATTACAATATCATCTGTTGTGCTAAGGCTTTCTACCTGCATTTGAATTTCCGTGTTGGTTTTGCCTTCTGGCCATTCTCCACAATGTCTTCCAAGTTCTGGAGCGATGGCAATTTGGTAGAGGTGTTTCAAGTGGTCTGGATACTTCTCCCATTCCCTCCTTTCTTTGAGTTCTGCTAACTGGCGCACAAGCTGCATACTGTCTTCTGCCTGTCCCTTCCATGTTTTTTCCACGTCCTAGCCGAGTGCCTTTTTGTTTCCTTGACCGCCGCATGAAGTGGGTTTTGGAGATTTTCAAGTGCTCTGAAATATGCCTTCACCTGTTCTAGTTTGTGTCGTGTCTGCATTGAAGGAAGGTCAAGTAGGTATTGCATAATTTCAACTGGTGTATCCTTCGTGGTTCTCAGGATTAATCTCATTGCTTCATTTTGAATTCTTTCTAAATTTAAGAATGTTGCTGTTGGACAGAGTTGTACGCCCTAATCCATAATCAACCATTGAACGTGTGGTTTCATATATGACCCCTGTCTTCGGGACAGATGGTAGCTTGGATCTTCACTTTGAGATATTGCAGGGAACGCTGATGATAATAGCCTGTGGCCTGCCTTAGCTGCAGCCAGGATTTCTTTGGAACTGTCCGCAATGGTCAGTTTTATTTTCTTCATCAGCACAGACACTCTTGGCGCTGTACATGCTAGAGTTTTGGTCAGCTGGTTGATGCCTTGGTACTGTACATGCTAGAATTTTGGTCAGCTGGTTGATGTCTTTCTCAAATGAGTCATTCATGAGTAATATCAGTCATCAGTAACATGACTGTTCCCCAGAATCCTCCGTAAAACGCCCTGATTTCAGTCATGAGTAATATCAGTCATCAGTAACATGACTGTTGCCCAGAATCCTCCGTAAAACGCCCTGATTTCAGTCATGAGTAATATCTTATATGTCGATCACGGCAACGGCGGACCCTCGTGAACTTCACCAGTTTAAAATCGGAAATGAAATGAGACAGGGAACAGTAAACGATAAACAGTAAACAAGTTGGGTATTTTTTGCTCCCATAAGAAAACCTAACACAGAGTAACTTTCATTCAAGACTGGCACAGCCTTTTAAACTTGAATAAAGTCAGACAAATACATAGACGAACAATCTAATAGTGGGGGAAAAAACAAGCGCAGGCCAACAACTGAACTATCTTCATAGTAATGACTTGGCAAAGATTTGGACTTAAGGAGGGGGGGGGGGGGGGGGGGGCGGAATTTGAAGATGGAGAAACTGGGAACATGAAATTAAGAAATATCTGTAACATATTTTCTTAATTTCATGTTCCCAGTTTCTCCATCTTCAAATTCCGCCCCCCCCCCCCCCCCCCCCCCCCCCCCCCCCCCCCCTCCTCCTTAAGTCCAAATCTTTGCCAAGTCATTACTATGAAGATAGTTCAGTTGTTGGCCTGCGCTTGTTTTTTCCCCCACTATTAGATTGTTCGTCTATGTATTTGTCTGACTTTATTCAAGTTTAAAAGGCTGTGCCAGTCTTGAATGAAAGTTACTCTGTGTTAGGTTTTCTTATGGGAGCAAAAAATACCCAACTTGTTTACTGTTCACCAGTTTACCCAACATGTCTGATCCTACATTTCGATGAGATACATTTGAATACAATCTTCTTCCTACCGACACGCGCTGTTGTAAATTTACGGCTTTAATTTTGCGTTCTGAAGAGCAAGCTCCCTTTGTTTTCAGTAAATCAGTTCTGGGAGTACTCAAACCGAAAGCAGGAAAAAGGTAGCCCCACTGTACGTCTTAGCAGCCTCATACACGTGCTAAAACGCCTCGGTTATTTTGCAAACTAAGGTCCTCTTTGTGAATACAGTCTGGCAGTTCTTAGCTGCTCACCTTGTTTGCTAGGTCAAGTTCAGACCTCACTCCCTATTGAGTCTCACACTCCACTGCCGTCATTGTCAACACCGCCATATTGTCCAAAAACATATTCCAGCATGCTGAAGACTCGAGTCTTAGAATAGACACACCGAAACACCAAGGGAGTTATTGTGGGAAAGGATTACTGGTTTATGACTTGAATTCAAGCATGAACTGTTGACCAGTCACCTTACATAATTTAAGTCCTGCACTTGTGATCCTACACATTTGATACTCATAAGTTGGGTCGGCCAGTCCACCTCCTTTCCCCATTCACACCCCCACGCCTGTTTCCCCCTCCTCCACCCCCACCCCTCACAGCCTACTGCTCCCTTCCCTTGTCCTCATGCCTGACCGCATGTCGCTTTTTTATCAACAGTGATGGAATAGCTCAGTTGGTAGAGCGCCAGACTCGTAATCCAAGGGTTGCGGGTTCGAACCTCCGCCGGGCCGTTTTCGGTACACGGGGATTTTACCCTCGGAGTTAACGTTAGTTCTCACTCCATTTCCCGTACAGTCCTTCGAATGAGACTATAAACCGAGGTTCCGTGTGTGAACGCTCGCATAACATCTTGCACACACGTAATATCCCATCACCAACTTTCGGAAGAGAAGGCCAGTTTGGCCGTTGGTATGGATGACACGTTACACATAGCATGCACCTTCCCGAAGCTGGAGTATGGCTGCCTTAATGGCGGGATAAAAAAAAAAAAAAACGGTCATGCACACAAAACTCCACACTCTTTGTTGGGTAGATGGGATTAATACTTGCCTGTCCGTATAGGGAGTGTCCGCAGAAGTATCAGCCTGCGTACGCAGAAGAAGAAGAACAGTAACTGGACGAAGTATCTGACCTGTTAGTAAAGAAGGGGATAATGAATAACCTTGCATGCTCACAGATTTCAAGGAGTTACGACGTGAACACAGTGACGAGAGAACAATATGAAGCTGACTCGGCCAACTCCAATTTTAATGTGGATAGTTCTCGAAATATTCTTGCAACCGTTGATTGTGACGTCGGCTGTGACATCATACGAGAAACTACGTAAACTCGCGGACAGAGGTGACGCTGCTCTGATACAAGGCATTGAAGACGCTATCAAATGCAATGTTGGACAGGAAAATACCAAAACGTTAACGACGTGAGTCTGTCTGTCTGTCTGTCTGTCTGTCTGTCTGTCTGTCTCTCTCTCTCTCTCTCTCTCTCTCTCTTTCAAAGATTTCGTCACTTTTCTCCAGTGCTATAAAACCTGGTTTACACTTCCTATCTTTTGTTATGAGGAATAGTGTATGTATGCGTAAGTGTGTAACCAAAGCGCATACGTTCACCTTTATGTGTTTATATGTACATCTGAAGGTCAGTGCATCTATATATCATTACAAACTCATGCGCGCGCGCCACCAGTATATCTGTGTGTGTGTGTGTGTGTGTGTGTGTGTGTGCGCGCGCGCGCGCGCGCGCGCGCACGCGCACGCGTGCTTTCGTGCGTGAGCGTGTTCATGATTTACTGTGTTTGTATGTGTGTGCGTGTGCATGGTTTGTGTCTTCGTAGCATATTAGCTCAGTATTCCAAGACTCCCAAGCAAGATTACCAATTCCAAGGGGATCATCCCAACGCCTTCTACCTTCTTGTCAAGTAGTACGTCAAGACCATGTATAACAGTGGCATCGATGAGGACCTCTTGCCAGGTGAGGGGGTTCAAAATACTGCAGTTTCATTCTGCAGCAAAGGAGGACGGGCAAACCGTATGGCAAATGGGGTGTGTGTCACCGTGAGCTACACATTCAAAACGGTTGAGGAGGGTGGGGTAGGGTAGGGTGGGGTAGGGTAGGGTGGGGTGGGGTTTTTTTTAAACTTGATGGTGCCCAAACGGATGGGCTGAATAGCTTACATTCAAACATGTCTGACTGTATTGAGTTCTAACGGTTCGTCCCAATCCCATAGATCAAACATTTTGAGTAAAAGTGACTTTCTATATAGGAGGCCAACGGTAGAATGGTGTTTGTTGTGGTGGGATAAGTGAGGGTATAAGAGCAGGAATACAAATTCTTGCAAAACAACGAAGGAGAATCACATTTCAGCTGGCACATTATTTTGGAAGACATTAATAGAGACAAAAAGATAAAGCGATTTACGTACAAAAGTGTCCTTTCAGTTAGGCTTAAGTTGTTGACTTTCTTGTTTAGGACGGGCGCACAGTTTACACCGTAAACACATATGAAATGTCATTTCACATCTCATCTGGGTTCTCTGTTTTTACAGGATGGAGATGGAGTAGGGGCTTGGGGTGGATTTAAAAAAAAAAAGATCTATGGTGCCAATCATTCAGCGAAACAGTGAGGAGTGTATGGGAGGAGAAATGCCTGGAGAATGGAATGGCTTGGGAAGGTGTTGGTGTTGGTAATGAAGAATCTGTTTTGCGATGAAATAACCCTATACAGCTAAACTGCAACAGTATTTAAACTTGTAACGATGATGTTACCGTTGTCATGAAACCATAATCATCCACACTATCATCATCATCATCATCATCATCATCATCATTCTTCTTCCTTCTCTTCCATCTCGTCTTCTTCTTTCAGTTGTCACCGCACTTTTTTTTTTATTAGTTTTCTGCACTCACGTTCGTGCCAGATGCCAGCTCCTGTATACTTCAACACACAGGCATTGACCCGTGCAGAAGTTGTTAATTCTGGAGAGAGAGAGAGAGAGAGAGAGAGAGAGAGAGAGAGAGAGAGAATGAGGAGAGAGAGAGGGGGGGTGTCAGTGTCCTGTTCTGATACTGCAGATAGTGACGTTCTGAGTTCGGTCTAAGTGAAAACTTCTCACTCCAAACTCCAGAGGAAGACGTCCCCTCCGCGTGATTTTGAAGTGACCGTGCAGATGACCTCACGTTTCCAGAAGGAAGAGGGATGTGTGCTTTCTGTTGCAACTTGTTGCCTGCTTTCGTAATATTTATCCGACTCTTTCTTGTCCATGGTGCCAGAATGGGGAAGGAATCCATTGCAGTGCAGTGTCTGATTTGTGGATCTGTACTTCCCGTAGGATCTGCTTTCGAGATGATGTCCAACGGCTTTACAGACCATACCAATAGTAAGACTGTATGGTCTAGAAAGCTAGTCCATAAGTATGAATGGCAGCAAAATAGGCATATGCTTCGGCACGATAGCTTTGGGAGCTATAGGCCTATTCGGTTTCAACAAAATTGCAGAAGTTCGATGGATACACCACCTGCTCTTAACATTCACAGCTGAATCTGCGAAGGACGTTAGTTCTGCCCTATAGTGCTCTTTGTACGCACCAGTTCCATAAATGTTGAAGGTAACATCCAGCGATCAGATCTGGGAGTCTAAGAGCATTTTGAGTTTCAGATCTTTGGTTGGCTTTATCTGTTGAGGCTTCCGATGAATTGTTTAGATCCTGTCATATGGAGTCTTCCTCTGTATTCTTCTCTTCATAGAATCAGTGAATGAGTCAAAAGCCTCCTCATCTTGTCATTTTATAGCTGGTAGTTCTTTTTTTTTCTCCCTTGCCATTGCAACACGCTGCACTGTGTGCAGATCTGTGTGCAGATGTTTGTGTTCATTTGGGTAGCTGTTTACCTGACGTTGGAGGCGCACCCTGATTTGTTGAGCTGGGAGCAGCCAAGCGTTCTGTCAAGCTTCACTCCCAGGCTGATGAGAATGCGTGCATGTAAGAAGTTCTGGTCTTCTGCAGGAAGGGAGAGTCCAACTTTTAGTTTTAAAGAAAAGAGTAAGCAGCAGGTACTTTTTGTCCTCTGGCCATTTTCTGACGTACCCTCATCACAAATCATACGCATGTAAAGGTCGTCACAGTTGTCGCCGCGTGATGTGCATGTGCACGTGCATGCATGTGTGCGTGAGTGTGCGTGTGTATATGCGTGTGTGTGTGTGTGTGTGTGTGTGTGTGTGTGTGTGTGTGTGTGTATGGTGAACGGCCACCTATGTCGCCGCCGGCCCACTACTCTGAACGGTGCAACACACTTTGTGAAAAGTAACGAGAGAGAATAGTCACAGGACTGCTATGGTGATAAATGCAACACCCTGGAGAGGAATTACAAAGTACTTAAGTAACCAAATAACAGTTGTATTGTCCGGTCAATAGGGTATTATCCAGACGCTTTTTTGTCTGTAGAGGTTGCTACACATCTCTCTTTAATCAACATCTGCATGTCCACAATGGCACACAAGCCGCTCAGCAACAAGACGCCATTGTATTTGTAATTCCCACTCCGTTCCTGAGACAGAAAGGAGAAAATATAGGGAAGGATAACGACAATAGTCTTCAGTTCCTACTGACTGCGTTCATCTGATCACTAGGTAAACAACATCAAAACAGTCTCACGATAACAACATGTTTGAAAGCTATTGACGAACTAGAGAAATGTTACAACGTATACCACAAAAATCCAAGTCATTACGAGGAGATGTAATGTAGGATTACAGAGAGTATTTCTTAATATAAGCATTACACTTCCTGTGAAAAGGTTTCAAAGTGGGGTGACTGCAAACCAAAATTGAAACATTAAAGTAAATAATAGAATTCCTGAGCCGCCAAACTATGGAACAAACAAATTATAAAACAGAAACAATGCGTTTCGACCCATCTAGTCTTCTTCTGGCAGGACAATCAACATTCAAAAACCAAAAAGGACGAACAAACTGCCGCCTATCTTTTCTATCTGAGTGCAGATTGTCGTTGGTGGGCTCAGTGATTCTGTTTTTGCTTTTACTCTTTAGAATGACGAGAAATAGAAGCATCTCATACGTCAAGTTATGTTCTTCCGACTGAAATGTGTTTGAAGAAATGAACAAAATGGGTACGTCCTTGATAGTGCAGGTGGACACACTGAACGCTAGACTTCGGCCGCCTTCTCTTATGAAGGGTACTAGACACGGGTGTGTTTAGTTCAGTAAGAGTGTGATTTAACGTAGCCCTGGCTCAAGGAAGGTACACATGGAGGCACAACCAAGTGCTCAAAGAAATTGTACAAGTAGTCTGGGCTAGTACCAACACCACAAAAGGGAAAATCAGGACTCCAAAAGCACCCGCAACATTCTTCACGGCAGGAGGCAGCAAATCATGGCCAAGAACAACAGTGCCACTCGAAACATGCAGGCAGAGTCTGCTGGACGGGGCAGATGACTGGGAGTGCACTGCAGACCTCCCAGAATGGAAGAGTCACCCAGAGATCATCAGCAAGAGTGGCATGAGACCAGACATAGTAGTCCACTCTAAGTCAACCAAGCAGCTGATCATGATCGAGCTCACGGTGCCATATGAGAACAGAATGGAGGCAGCTCAAATCTACAAGACTGACAAGTATGCTGATCTGGCAAACAGCCTGAGGAGAGAAGGCTATCAGGTCAAAGTCCTCACTGCAGAAATTGGAGCTAGGGGGTTTGTAGGAACGTCTGCATACAGCCTCATGAAACAGCTCTCAGTTGCAGGGAAGGAAAAAACCAGAGCCCTGAAAGCAATGGCAGAAGCGGCAGAGAGGTGTTCAAGCTGGATCTGGTCAAGGAGGAACAAAAGTGAACTTCATAAGGCTTAATTTCCCTACAAATATCAGGTGTCCCTGTGGCTCAGTGGTTAAAGCGCGAGTCATTAAGTGGAAAATGAGCATGTCCAGAGGGTCATGGGTTCGAATCCCAGCCATGGCTCGTCCCAAGATGGGAAAAAAAAAGGGGCAGCAGAGGGACATCCGGAGTCATGAACCGGGTGTGGCCCAACCCCCCTAGAGTGTCAGGAGATAAGGGCCGAAACACTTGCTTGAAGGGGGCTTCTCTTCTGAGGACTCTCTGCTGCCACGCTCTCCACGAGTTTCTTTCTACTGATGCATGGGTAAACCATTGACTTCCGGGAATAGGCCGGAGGACGTCCGGGAAAGACCGGAGGACACTGGGAAAGACCAGAACCAAGGGCTCTGTGGGCTGGCTCCCCACTTTGCCTTAAACATGTGGCTACTAAAAATAAAAGGAAAAGATGCTCCCAGGATTCACCGAAAGGGGGAGAGAATGATGAATCCATCGGTGCTCAACCAATCATGACTGCAAATCCCAAACGGACTATGAACATGGACCAAATGGAATATCCATGTGTCTGTGGAAAGCGTTTCGCTACCACCCGTGGCATGAAGATCCACAGAACAAAGATGGGATGTGTGAAGACTCATCTGAATGAGCAGCAGCGCACTGCATCAGCAGATAAGACGTCGGAAGACCAAGGCCAGGATTTAAACCACAGTGCCAAGGACATCCACGCTGTTGGTTCGGATGAGGAATTTGCACAGGCCCTCGATGCCAGGCGCCTGAAACTCAACCTGCCACGAGCAAACGAAACTGAAGATTGGGAGAAACTGGATGCAAAAATCGTCCAAAGACTCGATGCACTGATAGGGAAAAGCACCCTGGAACACAAACTAGCCACATATGGGGACATTGTGTATGCCACATGTAGAGACGCCTATGGAGCAAAACTACCCAAAGAGAAAACACCTCCAAAGAAATCCAGACGCCAAGAAAAGATGGACAAGATCAGGGTCCAAAAGAAAAACCTCAAGATGCAAATGAAGACCGCACTGCCAGCTGAAAAACAAGGCTTGGAAAAACTGTGGAAAGACCTGAAAGAAAAACACAGTGCCCTCAGCAAAGCGGAATCTGCGAGGAAGAGGAAGAGCAAAAAGAAGAAGACACAAGAGCGCTTCTTCAGAGACCCCTTCCAGTTTGCCAGAACACTGTTTGAGCAGCCAAAATCTGGGACCCTAAGTGTGGACAAAGGAGTTCTTGAGCAGCATCTGAGGAAAACATACTCTGACCCACAGAGCAAAGCACCACTCGACATTCAAGGTCTGGTGTGGCCAACCAACCCTGAGGAACAGTTCAATGGCAAGCCTCCAACGTTGGCGGAAATCAAGAAGGTGGTCGACAAAGCCAGAGCCAAATCATCACCAGGGCCAAACGGAATACCTTACCAGCTTTACAAGAAATGTCCCAAGGTGCTGGAGTGGCTCCACAGGCTGCTGCGATCGGCTTGGAGAAAACCAGAAGATCAGCGGCCAGTGGATGACGGCAGATGGTGTGTACATCCCCAAAGAGCAAAACTCAAGTGACATTAGCCAGTTCAGGCCAATATCACTACTGAACGTCGAAGGGAAAATCTTCTTCTCTGTCATGGCAGCAAGGCTGACCAAGTACCTGATGGAAAACAAGTACTTGGATGTGTCAGTCCAGAAAGGTGGCATCCCAGGCGTGGCGGGCTGTGTAGAACACGCCACAATGATCTGGGACGCAATCCAAAAAGCAAAAACAGAAAAGAGAGACCTGGACGTAGTGTGGCTTGATCTGGCAAACGCATATGGATCTGTGCCCCATGAGATGATACAGTTGGCTCTTGAGATGTACCATGTGCCAAAGAACATCCGCGACATGCTCAAGAAGTACTTCAATGGCTTCTCAATGCGGTTCTCTACCAAGGAGTACACAACAGACTGGATCAACTTGGAAGTGGGTATTGCAATGGGCTGTGCAATTTCCCCAATACTGTTCGTGCTGGCAATGGAACTCATCTTGAAAGCAGCAACAAACAACGCGAGACAAACAGACCTTGGCGATGGATACAAGATGCCTCCTCTCAAGGCCTTCATGGATGACACTACAGTGATTTCATCCAGAGAAGACGAGACACGTCATGTGCTGGAGAGGCTGGACGACATAGTTGCCTCATCCAGAATGAAGTTCAAGCCAAAGAAATCACGGAGTCTCTCACTGAGGAAAGGAAAAGTGGCCGGATCTGTGGTCTTCAGTGTTGCCAACCAGGCCATTCCAACAGTCACAGAAGAACCAGTCAAGAGCCTTGGAAGATGGTATGATGATACGCTGAAAGACACACAAAGAGCAAAAGAAACCAAGCAGATGGCGGAGGAAGGCTTGGAGACCATTGACCAGTGTGGGCTCCCTGGCAAATACAAGGTCTGGTGTCTGCAGTTCATGCTGATACCAAAGCTGCTATGGCCTCTGATGATATACGACATCTGCACCAGCATAGTGGAGGCAATGGAAGCCAAAATCAACAAGTTCACAAGGAAATGGCTTGGTGTCCCACCCTGTCTGACTGACATAGCGCTGTACTGTCGCCAAGCAAAGCTGAAACTACCCCTGAAATCCATCCTGGAGGAATACAAAGCAGGGAAGATCAGACTTCAAAGCATGCTGGAGGACTCAGGAGACAAGGTGGTAGAAGCAATTAAGCCCCAGCTGAAGACAGGCAGAAAATGGAAAGTTCAAGAGGCGATGGATTCTGCAAAAAAAAGTCTCAAGATCAGAGAAATAACAGGACACACACAGACCAACAGACAGGGACTGGGGGTGACCAAAACTGAATGGTGGTCAAAGGCCAAAGGAAAAGCCAAAAGAGACATGATGATTCAGGAGATGAGAAAAGAAGAAGACCAAAAAAGACTCCAAAAAGCAGTCCAGCAGAGCCAGCAAGGGCAATGGACAACGTGGGAGAATGCACTCCAAAGAAGTCTCACTTGGAATGACATTTGGCACATGGCCCCTCTCAGGATCAGCTTCATTCTCAGATCTGCATATGACCTTCTGCCCTCAAATGCAAACCTGGTGAAGTGGGGGAAAACAGACGATCCTGCATGCCCCCTCTGCCATGAAAAACAAACAGTGGAGCATGTCCTAAGCTCATGTAAAGTAGCCCTGGCTCAAGGAAGGTACACATGGAGGCACAACCAAGTGCTCAAAGAAATTGTACAAGTAGTCTGGGCTAGTACCAACACCACAAAAGGGAAAATCAGGACTCCAAAAGCACCCGCAACATTCTTCACGGCAGGAGGCAGCAAATCATGGCCAAGAACAACAGTGCCACTCGAAACATGCAGGCAGAGTCTGCTGGACGGGGCAGATGACTGGGAGTGCACTGCAGACCTCCCAGAATGGAAGAGTCACCCAGAGATCATCAGCAAGAGTGGCATGAGACCAGACATAGTAGTCCACTCTAAGTCAACCAAGCAGCTGATCATGATCGAGCTCACGGTGCCATATGAGAACAGAATGGAGGCAGCTCAAATCTACAAGACTGACAAGTATGCTGATCTGGCAAACAGCCTGAGGAGAGAAGGCTATCAGGTCAAAGTCCTCACTGCAGAAATTGGAGCTAGGGGGTTTGTAGGAACGTCTGCATACAGCCTCATGAAACAGCTCTCAGTTGCAGGGAAGGAAAAAACCAGAGCCCTGAAAGCAATGGCAGAAGCGGCAGAGAGGTGTTCAAGCTGGATCTGGTCAAGGAGGAACAAAAGTGAACTTCATAAGGCTTAATTTCCCTACAAATATCAGGTGTCCCTGTGGCTCAGTGGTTAAAGCGCGAGTCATTAAGTGGAAAATGAGCATGTCCAGAGGGTCATGGGTTCGAATCCCAGCCATGGCTCGTCCCAAGATGGGAAAAAAAAAGGGGCAGCAGAGGGACATCCGGAGTCATGAACCGGGTGTGGCCCAACCCCCCTAGAGTGTCAGGAGATAAGGGCCGAAACACTTGCTTGAAGGGGGCTTCTCTTCTGAGGACTCTCTGCTGCCACGCTCTCCACGAGTTTCTTTCTACTACGGCGACATAGCAGGCCGGCGACATAGCGGGCCGGCGACATAACGGACCGGCGACACAACGGACCGGCGACTCAACAGGCATGTAAACATATCGGGCTGGTGACACATACCGGCTATCTCCCACATTTTTCGTTCAGCATCATCATGAAGTCACGCGATATCAGGATGCAGAGCGGGTCTAAGGGAAATAACTGTGATCAGATCCACCACTGCGATTATTTCCCTCCCTTATCCTTCTAAATGTCGCTGATAAAACGGCTAGCGTTTTACGTAACAAGAAGTATCAGCATCTTGTTGCCATGGCTGTGAACTTTTAGAATCCAAAATTTCGGGTAAATGCTATTGGCTGTTGACAGTGCTACTTGAGTGAACCAGGACTTCATTGTAAGTTTTCTGGGAAGCAGCGTTCAGCCTTATGATCTTTGTCCTTCAAAAAAAAAAAAAAATACTGGATAGAAAAAGGTGCCGTTTCTTTTCAAGCGAGTATAGTTTCATTTATAAACTTACGAGGAGAGGACAGACTGCTGAACGAGGGGTTGTGGTCTATCAGCCTGTGTTTGTCTGTCCGCAAGATAACGCAAATTAAAAAAAAAAAAAAAAATCTTTATCAAATATACGCAGTTGTTGGCAGAGTGAGCGCTGAGTTGTTTAAGAGATGTGTCTGGGGAACGTGGACAAGCGGAGAAAATGCAGTAACAAAGAACAACAAACCGTATCAGCCTACAGTATATCTTCGTTTGCACGGAAAATAGTGCTGGAGTGCCAGTGTGGAGAATTTATGTATCGTTCTCAGCTTATCCTGCCCGTCTCAGTTTAGAGTAATCTAGCTGGAAGAGCTAATCTAGTACAGTAATTTGACCCGCCTCAATGAGTAAAACCTGCCGAACTAGCCAATCTAGGTTTATTTAGTTGCAAAGTGAACCAACTGCAGGCGGAAATCTAAACAAATTTTAAATGTAATCAATATCGAACCGCCAAGAAAACGTAGACAAACGAATCACAGGACAAAACATGACGCGTTTCGACCTCTTACGTCTTCTTCAGGCAAGATACAAAACACTCAGGACAAGGAAAATGAACGAGCAATCACTTATCTTCATTCATTTCAGCGCAAGCTGGGCGTTGAATGAAAACGAGGCTGTCAAGGAGACAATGTGTAAGTCGAGATAGTAATGATGATATCAGTAATATAACTATCATCATTGTCGTGAGTGTTTTGTATCTTGCTTGAAGAAGACGTAAGAGATCGAAACGCGTCGTTTTTTTGTCTTGTGATTCGTTTATCTACGTTTTCTTGACGGTTCAATACTAATTACATTTAAAATTGGTTTTATTTAGTTCAGAACACATCACTTCAAAAGTCAGATTTCACATGGATCGATGGATACACATGATTGTGAATAGAGTGAATGCGTACTACAGTTGTATTTATGGATAAATAGATCAACTGACTGATGGATTAACTGATTAACGGATGGATGTATTGACTGAACGATTGTTTGATCAAAACACCAGTGCTGGAGGAAGTCATACGGAGCCACAACATCAGTTTCCCAGTCTCGGACGATTTTAGCGATGCGGCTTCAGCTCTGGTCCGTCTGCAGTACGTGTACAGGCTGAGAACCCGGGACATGTTTGAGGGCGACTACCTGGGCTACATGGGGCCCTCTCTGGAGACAGAGGATGCTTACGTGGTGAGTGGTCCTTTCATCGGGCGTTCCAGTTGTCGCCTCAACCGTACATCTGATGACCGCGTTCGGGAGGTCAAGTTCTCGTTTTGCGGTTGTTTGTTTGCTAACCGGTGAATAGGTTTATACAAAATCTACCCAAACCATTTCAAGCAAAGGGTCTGAGCGTGCAGAGTTTGACGCATTAGCAAACCCATTCAATTCACCTGCCGCCATGGCTACAAAATATTAACGTCGCGGAATTCCGGCTGGGAGGTCGTGGTTTCGATTCCCATTGGAGCCATTCATGTGTAGGATTTTTCTGCCTCGACTGGCTCTTACCCAGCGTTGATGACGGGCTCAACTGGGAAGACTGGGACCACAGAGTCGACTTTCCACCTAATGGATGCGTCTTGGAGAGATTTCTTGACCAATATTGCAGTGTCTGTATCTCTCGGACCCAGTTGATGACGGGGTATAATTATTATCAAAGTAAGCGTAGAGCACAACCCTATCATGCAGTCTCAGACCGGAATGGAAACTCATAACACATCTTCAGCATCCTCATTTTCATCTAACAGCAGAAAACTGTCTCAAATTCTGTGACTTTTCAAACCCTGACCTCATTGTGACCTTGGCTTCTATAACCTCTCTACGTCTTTGCTCATGGTTTGGTTATATCGGCGTCAGAGCAAGCCCATGAACCCAAAATGAAGTGACTTGGCAGGGCAGTGTCCTCGGGTGGGTTGTTTCACGAAGCTTGACATTGCCCGCTTCCCGTAAATTGTCCGTGCCAGGGTGGTAGCGGTAGACTGTGGATTAGGGGGGATGGAAAGAGCGGCGTGGGTATAATACCATCAGAGTGCCCGGAAGATGAGAAAAAAGAAAGTAGGATCTTGGTGTGATTTTATTAGATCGAACGGCGATCAAGAATGTAATCACCTGTCTTCCGGGATTTGAAACTATCATCACCTTGAAAGCGTCACATCTACTACCTTAAGTTTTAAACCCCGGGGGGAAAAAGGGTACAATTGACGGAGACTTTTGATGACAAACATTAAAGTCGAGTCACATGGGACCAGCCAAGCCGCAGGTCTGCAGCTTTAATGCTAGGCTCCTTCACGGCAATAAGTAAAGATTAAGTGATGTGATGTGTTACCTTGTTAATGGGGACATATTAAAGCCCCGTTTCTCACACTAATAAGTAAATCAAATACTCATTTTCTTGGGGTAACTTCCAATTTGTTGATGTTTTTTGTTCTTAGGGGGCTGATATGAGTTAAAAGTGTTTTGTTTTGTGATTTAAATCACACATGATTTCCCGTGTGTTTTTCCCCTGATACGACGCAGGGACTGTTTGTGACGGGGAAGAGTTACGCGAAGAAGGGGAAGCACATTAACTACAAAACCCCGGGAAGGCATTTACACCACGTCAGCGACTTGGGGTGACAACGTCCAGAGTTGTGCTCCCCGGGAAAAAAATCACCGAATAGAAAGGGTTTTCCTTTCTTCTTTTACTTTGCAAGGAAAAAAAAAAGAGACTTGAACAGTCTCCCCCAAATCACATGTACTGAGCAAAAAAAGTTTAGTTTATATTTTAAGCAACGCAAACAAAAAGGATGAATAATACCAAAACGCTTGTCATTTCAAAATCGGTAAAGGAAAAAAAATTTTAAAAAGATGTCAAGTACTAGGCCAAAAGCCCGCAAAAAAAAAACAAAACATACACGACAGAAAAAGTAAGAAGAGTTGAAGTTAAGCAAATCGTCTGAGCCAAAGCAATTGCAAATTTTCAGGTACCCCAAGGCCCAAATACAAGCATAATTTTCCAAATGAAATGAACATGAAAACATATAAGGAGAGAGAGAGAAAGAGAGAGGGGAGGGGAGAGAGAGAGAGGAGAGAGGTCTAACCAGTAATTTTCAAAAAAAAATAATTTTAAAAAGAAAAACAACTTAGTAACCATACGGGTGAACTGACACGTTGAACGCTTCCAGGCAAGCCTTCCCTTTCATTCCGCTGGCTGTGGCCTACACCCCCAAAACTAAAAATATGCATCAAGCACTATATTACAATCCATGCATAGTGGAAAACCTGCAAAATGAATGTAGATCAAATGAAGACCTTTTCCCCTTCTCCAGCCATTTCATTTTTTTTTAAAGGATTTGCTCCGATGCAATAGCACAGTTTGAAAGTTTTTTATTATTATTTTTTTATATTATATTGGGTATTTATATAGCGCTACCCTCGGTCACGACCAAGCTCTAAGCGCTTTACAATAAACCCACTACCTCACTCATCAACGGGCTCCCTACCCAGGTAACCCGGGCCCGAAAAGCGCCTATTGGCGCTAAATTCAGTGTTTCCGTACATTCAAATATCATCATTTTCATTTATCTCATTTATTCCTCCGTTTCTCACGTAAGATGCATGCGATGTTTATAGTGCCCTCCATCTCCCCCGACACGATTGCACCCCGATAACAAAAAGTGACAATTTTTTGGTTGGTAAGAAATACCAGGCGGTTATCTTCTTTTGCATCAATTTTGCCAGGGCGCGGGGAAACCCCCGCTCTTTTCGATTATCAACGCCGTGGGTTCTTTGAGTGTGCAGGGGGCCAGGGGGCACACGGGTTGACTCGCTTATAGTCCCCACCCATGGGCTTGACGTTTGTTCGATTTTTCATTCAAAACTGGGGAAAGAAAGGGCGAGAAAGGCAGGGCTCGAACCCCCCACATTCCACACGTTTGGGTTGGGAGGCGAACGTCTTAACCACTCTGCCACCTTTCTTCTTTACATGAATTATCCCTTTGTTGTCGCGTTTCGACTTAGAACTATCCGTGACCCTGTCCTATTAGTCATATAGTCCCATTACTTCCATTTCGTCGCTCAGAACCACCTACCATTCATCTGATGGTTACAAAAGAAAGAATTAGGATCAACTTTAAAAGCAATTTTAAAAAATCTGAAAAAACCCGTTATGTGGTTCATAAACTTCGATTTTTTCAAGCGGGGGCCCTTATTTTCGTGTGCAGCCTGTCAACCTCTAGCGAACTTCTAGCGAATCAGCTCCCTTAGTGAATTCTAACGTTAGTAAACCGCTTCTTCAATGAATTCAACGTGTAGTAAACCCAAAATCTTCAATGAATTCAACGTGTAGTAAACCGCTCTTCAATGAATTCTAAGGGGTTGTAAACCAGCATCTTCAAAGAATTTAAGTGTAGTAAACCGCATTTCAATGAATTTAACCTAATGGTGATAGCCCCTTTGCTGAACCTGAACTTCAGTGAACCACGCCCTTGCTGAACCCGAACTTTAGTGAACCCCCCCCCTTGGAACTTCAGTGAACCATCTCCTTTGCTGAACCCTTGAATTCAGTGAACCCGTCTTTGCTGAACCCTGAATTCAGTGAACCAGCTCCTTTGCTGAACCCTGAACTTCAGTGAACCAGCTCCTTTGCGAACCCCGAACTTCAGTGAAACCCGCTCCTTTTTTCTGAACCCCGAACTTCAGTGAAACCAGCTCCCCTTTTTTCTGAACCCCCTGAATTCAGTGAACCAGCTCCCTTTTCTGAACCTGAACTTCAGTGAAACCCGTCCTTTGTGAACCCTGAAATTCAGTGAACCGCCCCTTTTAGGGGAATCCAAGTTTGATGAACCAACTACTTTGACTGGAAAAAAGTGTTAACTGTTTTTTTGATCTCATTTTAAATTTTTAGTTAACTCACCTTTTTTTTTTTTTTTTTTTTGGGGGGGGGGGGGGGGGGGGGGGGGGGTTTTAATTCCAGCCCTTTGGAAACGTCTTTTGGGGAATTCTCAGCGGGGAAAACTGAGAAATTTTACACACACACACCCACACACACACACACACACACACACACACCCCAACACACTCAAAATACACGCGCACGCACGCATGACACACACACACACACACACACACACACACACACACACCCCACAAAAGATTCTTTAGTGAACAATCCTTTGGGAAATTCCCCAAAATTTTGTGAACCAGCTCCGATGATTTTTCTTTCTTTCTGCGTACGCAGGCTGATACTCCTGCGGACACTGCCCGTTAGACAGGCAGTGGAGTTTTGTGTGTTGACGTTTTTTATCCCGCCATTTAAGGCAGCCATATCCCTCTTCGGGGAAGGGTGCATGTATGTGTAAGGTCATCCATACCAAGGCAAAATGGCCTTTCTTCGAAATTGGTGGGGAAGGGGTTTTATGTGTGCAAGATGTTGTGCGTGCGTTCACACACGGAACCTCGGTTTATAGTCTCATTTG
>JAMYXO010002801.1:15000-22390 GCA_033310375.1 Conus canariensis | reverse complement strand
GGGAACCATAAGCACACCCCCATTCACTGTTTTTCCCCCCACCCCAAATGGTCATTGGGGGAAAAACCCCGTGAGCCCCCGCTCACCGCCTTTTGAAGCTCACGTTTTGTTTCCCCCTCTCTCTCGGGTCTCTCTCTCTTTTCCCTCTGTCCCTCTTTTCTCGGTTTGTTTGTCTGTTTTGTCTGTCTGTCTGTCTGCCCCTCCCCTCTCCCCTCTCTCTCTCCCCTCTCTCTCTCTCTCTGTTCCTCTCTCTCTCTCTCTCCTCTCTCTCTCTCTCTCTTTTTTTTTTTCATATATTTTGGACGCAACCCTTTTTAATGAAGTAAATTGTAACCTCCTTGCCAAACAGGGAAATTTGCCGTAAATTTTAAAAAAAAATTTTTGTCAGTGTCAGTCCTCTTTCTGCCCCACTTGTAAGCTCTAATTCTTTTGATTAAAAAAAAATGGGGTCAATTTTCCCTTTTGGTTTAATCTCTCTGTCTTTGTCTCTGTAAACAGTGGTGAAACATTTTTTGAGGTTTGTGGGGGATGGGGATGTGAAAGGGATGGGGGGGTAGGTTGCGGGAAATGGGGTAGATAAGATATGAGAAAAAAAATTTTGGACATTTTTCTCCTTGCCCCCCCCCCTCCCCCCCCCCCCCCCCCCCCGGGGGGAGTGATCGTTTCTTTAATTTTTGCTTGCCCCAATTTAAAAACATGAACGATTAAAAACGGCTGAAGGTATTCGTCTTTTTTTCCCCAATTTTGAATAATTTTTTTGTTTGTTTGTTTGTTTTAAGAGGAAGAGGTTTGAAATAGTTTGATCAGTGAGGACTTGGAAGGCTTGTTGCTGGGGAGAAAGGCATCACCATGTATGCAGGCTGACGGCACACTGAAAGAATGTGCAGGGGTGCTGGTTTGGTTTTGTCCTGTTTATAGCTTGTCTTTTTAGAATTAAGTTATTTAAAAAAAAAAAAAAAAAAAAAAAAAAAAAACGTGGTAGGTAGGCCACTCCAAGGTCGGACCAGCGCGGTTGGGCGTAGGTCAGACATCCGCTGAGTCGTAGCCACGAGACCCTCTTTCTTCAACTCTCTCATCTTAGTTGTTATTCATTTATCCATCAGCTTCAAATCATGCGTAGTGTGGTCTCAAAAATTGGCGGATGTGGTGTAGCGTATATGGACTAGTCCGCACGCAATGACGCCTCCTTGATGAAACTGAAACTGAAACTTGTCTCTGTCTCTGTCTTTGTTTCTGTCTCTCTCTGTCTCTCTGTCTCTCTGTCTCTCTCCTCCTCTGTCTCTCTCTCTCTCTCTCTCCCCCCCTCTCTTCTCCTTCCTCTCTCTCTCTCCTCTCTCTCTCTCTCACATGTGACTTTTTTCTGCGCAGTATCCTCCCCAAAATGCTAAGCATCACAGATGTATCGGCACTTCTATTTGCCATCAACAGAAAACACTCCCATTTGACATACAATCTGCATCTGGAATGATAACATTTCTCATGCTTGAAGGGCTAAACATTCTGATGGGGGCTGATGAATGCCCTCTCTCTCTCTTTTCCTCTCTCTCTCTCTCTCTCCTCCTCCCTCTCTCTTCTCTCTCTCTCTCTCTCTCTCTCTCGATGAAGCACAGTGTTTTGAATTGATTCAAAACTCTGCTCGTGCAAGCATGTTTCCCTGAGGTAAGATGAAGCAATGTGAAGACTGTTTAGCCAGGGTCAGATTAGACAGTCACCGATATGATCTCTCACAGACAGGGCTTCAGGCGTAGCTCTTCTGCAGGTGTGAATGATGGGCAGCATTCTCTCTCTTCTCTCTCTCTCTCTCTCTCTCTCTCTCTCTCTCTCTCTCTCTCTCTCTCTCTCTTCGCCTTATCATGATTTCGGTCATAACTGTTTCGATATGTATTGTTTTATGATTTTGAGTCAGTTTTTCTGTGGGTTATACTGCATTATGCTATTGATATGTTTGTCTTAACATGATTTTCTCCATCAATGGTTTCAGTTTTTTTTCTTGTAACATGATTCCCTTCAGTTCTCTCTCTCTCTCTCTCTCTCTCTCTCTCTCTCTCATTTAGTTTTTACTTTTTATTTTTCTAATGCATGCCAATATGTTATCTTATACCTTGCAACATACATTCACGCTACCTCAAAAAATGATTACATTTTGTGCTTTACTACTTCGTTATATTTCCTCTCTCTCCTCTCTCTCTCTCCTCTCTCTTCTCTCTCTCTCTCTCTCTCTCTCTCTCCTCTCTCTCTCTGTCAAATTGCATGTCTCTATGTCACGTACATTCTACATATTGTCATGCCGGTATGAAAAATGATTACATTATTTTTTGCCTAGTCACTTCTTCCCATTTCTCATAAAAAATATTACTCCTTGTGCTTTGTACTTCTTCGCATTTTCCATGCTCCCCCCCCCCCCTGCTCGCTTACTCTCTTCTCCTCTCTCTCTCTCTCTCTTTTCTGTGGTGTGTGTGTGTGTGTGTGGTGTGTGTTTGGTGTTTGTGTGTGTGTGTGTGTGTGTTGTGTGTGTGTGTGTGTGTGTGTGTGTGTGTGTGTGTGTGGTTCCAGATTCTGTGTGTACTTTGTCATATTCTTTTTCTTTTTCTTTTTTTTTTATATCATGCTAGTTATTGTCCATTATAGTACATTCCTATATGCCCCACAACACTCCTTTCTATATGCCCCACAACACTCCTTTCTATATGCCCCCACAACACTCTTTCTATATGCCCCCACAACACTCCTTTCTATATGCCCCCACAACACTCCTTCTATATGCCCCCACAACACTCCTTTCTATATGCCCCCACAACACTCCTTTCTATATGCCCCCACAACACTCCTTTCTATATGCCCCCACAACACTCCTTTTTCCTTCATCTCTCTTTCCTTTTCATTTTACATTCCATCATGATTGCAGGACCGTATTGTTTCACTTTGTTTGCTTGTTTACTTATTACATTATTTCATTTCACTGCATACTGTAGCCCCTACTCAGGGCGAGGACTGGATATTAAAAAGCGTGTCAGTGCTTACTATTATCCTTGTAAGAAAGAATTTATCTCTCTCTCTAACTCTCTATCTCTCTAACTCTTTCTCTAACTCTTACTTTCTCTAACTCTCTCTGTCTCTCTTTTTCTCTCTCCCTTTACTCTCTCTCTCTGTCTCCCCAACTCTATCTCCATCTCTCTCTCCCTTCCTCCCTTCTCTCTCTCTCTCATTCTCTCTCTCTCTCTCCTCTCTCTCTCTAACCCTCTCTTACTCTGTAACTGCCTCATTCTCTCTCTCTCTCTCTCTCTCTCTCTCTCTCTCTCTCTCTCTTCTCTCTCTCCCCTCTCTCTCTCTCTAAAAAGAGAAAACCACGTCCTTGACGAAGGCAAACAGCCCAAATCAGAATTTTCAAGCCACATGAGAAGTCTGTCCTGCAATTGGTACAGAGACTCGGAGAACAACAAAGTCCAAAGTCACAGTCTGATCATTATTGAACAGGTGCCTTAGGTGCATCCTCTCCACAGTCCAGAGGCATCAGTGTCACAGCACAGACAGTCCAGAGACATCAGTGCCACAGCACAGCCGTCAGAGGCATCAGTGCCACAGCACAGACAGTCCAGAGGCATCAGTCCACAGCGCAGACAGTCCAGAGGCATCAGTGCCACAGCACAGACAGTCCAGAGACATCAGTGCCACAGCACAGACAGTCCAGAGGCATCAGTGCCGCAGCGCAGACAGTCCAGAGGCATCAGTGCCACAGCGCAGACAGTCCAGAGGCATCAGTGCCACAGCACAGACAGTCCAGAGACATCAGTGCCACAGCACAGACAGTCCAGAGGCATCAGTGCCACAGCGCAGACAGTCCAGAGGCAGCAGTCAATATCAAGTCGTCATGAGGCAGCCTTCCGGTGGAGACGCTGGCACTGCTGCCGAGTCCCCTTGGCGACACCACCAGATCTACCCCGTGCCGACGATGATCACCGTAGAAAGAAACTCGTGGAGAGCGTGGCAGCAGAGAGTCCTCAGAAGAGAAGCCCCCTTCAAGCAAGTGTTTCGGCCCTTATCTCCTGACACTCTAGGGGGGTTGGGCCACACCCGGTTCATGACTCCGGATGTCCCTCTGCTGCCCCTTTTTTTTCCCATCTTGGGACGAGCCATGGCTGGGATTCGAACCCATGACCCTCTGGACATGCTCATTTTCCACTTAATGACTCGCGCTTTAACCACTGAGCCACAGGGACACCTGATATTTGTAGGGAAATTAAGCCTTATGAAGTTCACTTTTGTTCCTCCTTGACCAGATCCAGCTTGAACACCTCTCTGCCGCTTCTGCCATTGCTTTCAGGGCTCTGGTTTTTTCCTTCCCTGCAACTGAGAGCTGTTTCATGAGGCTGTATGCAGACGTTCCTACAAACCCCCTAGCTCCAATTTCTGCAGTGAGGACTTTGACCTGATAGCCTTCTCTCCTCAGGCTGTTTGCCAGATCAGCATACTTTTCAGTCTTGTAGATTTGAGCTGCCTCCATTCTGTTCTCATATGGCACCGTGAGCTCGATCATGATCAGCTGCTTGGTTGACTTAGAGTGGACTACTATGTCTGGTCTCATGCCACTCTTGCTGATGATCTCTGGGTGACTCTTCCATTCTGGGAGGTCTGCAGTGCACTCCCAGTCATCTGCCCCGTCCAGCAGACTCTGCCTGCATGTTTCGAGTGGCACTGTTGTTCTTGGCCATGATTTGCTGCCTCCTGCCGTGAAGAATGTTGCGGGTGCTTTTGGAGTCCTGATTTTCCCTTTTGTGGTGTTGGTACTAGCCCAGACTACTTGTACAATTTCTTTGAGCACTTGGTTGTGCCTCCATGTGTACCTTCCTTGAGCCAGGGCTACTTTACATGAGCTTAGGACATGCTCCACTGTTTGTTTTTCATGGCAGAGGGGGCATGCAGGATCGTCTGTTTTCCCCCACTTCACCAGGTTTGCATTTGAGGGCAGAAGGTCATATGCAGATCTGAGAATGAAGCTGATCCTGAGAGGGGCCATGTGCCAAATGTCATTCCAAGTGAGACTTCTTTGGAGTGCATTCTCCCACGTTGTCCATTGCCCTTGCTGGCTCTGCTGGACTGCTTTTTGGAGTCTTTTTTGGTCTTCTTCTTTTCTCATCTCCTGAATCATCATGTCTCTTTTGGCTTTTCCTTTGGCCTTTGACCACCATTCAGTTTTGGTCACCCCCAGTCCTTGTCTGTTGGTCTGTGTGTGTCCTGTTATTTCTCTGATCTTGAGACTTTCTTTTGCAGAATCCATCGCCTCTTGAACTTTCCATTTTCTGCCTGTCTTCAGCTGGGGCTTGATTGCTTCTACCACCTTGTCTCCTGAGTCCTCCAGCATGCTTTGAAGTCTGATCTTCCCTGCTTTGTATTCCTCCAGGATGGATTTCAGGGGTAGTTTCAGCTTTGCTTGGCGACAGTACAGCGCTATGTCAGTCAGACAGGGTGGGACACCAAGCCATTTCCTTGTGAACTTGTTGATTTTGGCTTCCATTGCCTCCACTATGCTGGTGCAGATGTCGTATATCATCAGAGGCCATAGCAGCTTTGGTATCAGCATGAACTGCAGACACCAGACCTTGTATTTGCCAGGGAGCCCACACTGGTCAATGGTCTCCAAGCCTTCCTCCGCCATCTGCTTGGTTTCTTTTGCTCTTTGTGTGTCTTTCAGCGTATCATCATACCATCTTCCAAGGCTCTTGACTGGTTCTTCTGTGACTGTTGGAATGGCCTGGTTGGCAACACTGAAGACCACAGATCCGGCCACTTTTCCTTTCCTCAGTGAGAGACTCCGTGATTTCTTTGGCTTGAACTTCATTCTGGATGAGGCAACTATGTCGTCCAGCCTCTCCAGCACATGACGTGTCTCGTCTTCTCTGGATGAAATCACTGTAGTGTCATCCATGAAGGCCTTGAGAGGAGGCATCTTGTATCCATCGCCAAGGTCTGTTTGTCTCGCGTTGTTTGTTGCTGCTTTCAAGATGAGTTCCATTGCCAGCACGAACAGTATTGGGGAAATTGCACAGCCCATTGCAATACCCACTTCCAAGTTGATCCAGTCTGTTGTGTACTCCTTGGTAGAGAACCGCATTGAGAAGCCATTGAAGTACTTCTTGAGCATGTCGCGGATGTTCTTTGGCACATGGTACATCTCAAGAGCCAACTGTATCATCTCATGGGGCACAGATCCATATGCGTTTGCCAGATCAAGCCACACTACGTCCAGGTCTCTCTTTTCTGTTTTTGCTTTTTGGATTGCGTCCCAGATCATTGTGGCGTGTTCTACACAGCCAGCCACGCCTGGGATGCCACCTTTCTGGACTGACACATCCAAGTACTTGTTTTCCATCAGGTACTTGGTCAGCCTTGCTGCCATGACAGAGAAGAAGATTTTCCCTTCGACGTTCAGTAGTGATATTGGCCTGAACTGGCTAATGTCACTTGAGTTTTGCTCTTTGGGGATGTACACACCATCTGCCGTCATCCACTGGCCGCTGATCTTCTGGTTTCTCCAAGCCGATCGCAGCAGCCTGTGGAGCCACTCCAGCACCTTGGGACATTTCTTGTAAAGCTGGTAAGGTATTCCGTTTGGCCCTGGTGATGATTTGGCTCTGGCTTTGTCGACCACCTTCTTGATTTCCGCCAACGTTGGAGGCTTGCCATTGAACTGTTCCTCAGGGTTGGTTGGCCACACCAGACCTTGAATGTCGAGTGGTGCTTTGCTCTGTGGGTCAGAGTATGTTTTCCTCAGATGCTGCTCAAGAACTCCTTTGTCCACACTTAGGGTCCCAGATTTTGGCTGCTCAAACAGTGTTCTGGCAAACTGGAAGGGGTCTCTGAAGAAGCGCTCTTGTGTCTTCTTTCTTTTTGCTCTTCCTCTTCCTCGCAGATTCCGCTTTGCTGAGGGCACTGTGTTTTTCTTTCAGGTCTTTCCACAGTTTTTCCAAGCCTTGTTTTTCAGCTGGCAGTGCGGTCTTCATTTGCATCTTGAGGTTTTTCTTTTGGACCTGATCTTGTCCATCTTTTCTTGGCGTCTGGATTTCTTTGGAGGTGTTTTCTCTTTGGGTAGTTTTGCTCCATAGGCGTCTCTACATGTGGCATACACAATGTCCCCATATGTGGCTAGTTTGTGTTCCAGGGTGCTTTTCCCTATCAGTGCATCGAGTCTTTGGACGATTTTTGCATCCAGTTTCTCCCAATCTTCAGTTTCGTTTGCTCGTGGCAGGTTGAGTTTCAGGCGCCTGGCATCGAGGGCCTGTGCAAATTCCTCATCCGAACCAACAGCGTGGATTCCTTGGCACTGTGGTTTAAATCCTGGCCTTGGTCTTCCGACGTCTTATCTGCTGATGCAGTGCGCTGCTGCTCATTCAGA
>JAMYXO010002801.1:10000-12500 GCA_033310375.1 Conus canariensis | reverse complement strand
CTGGTGCTCCTGTACTTGCCTGACCGCCTACCAATGTAAGGATGAACTCCAAAGAGTTTAGACCTCTTAACTCGTCTGTGAACATTGCCCAAACTACCAGGAATAAACAACTCTTCGAAAATAAACAAACAAAAAAGAGATTTCTCTGCATTTGACATGCGTTTTTTTGAATTTAGTGGCGTGACGTTCATTTACGAAAGCGTCGAACGGAGCTACAATCTCTTTAAAGAAACCTTCAGGAGTGGAGGAATGGTTGTCAGATCAGGTCTTTCAGCTGAGGCTGAGTACGAGCACATGCAACTTCGAACACACGTGAAGTCAGATGCAGCCAGCATTTTTTATGCTTGTCACGGTACAACCAGTGTCTGGAATTTGAGTGGTTGTCTACTAGTCATAGCGTCGGCTGCACTGGCTGGGCCACGTTCACCGCATAAAGGATGGTCGCATCCCAAAAGACGTCCTCTGTGGAGAGCTTGCCGCAAAGCAGAGAAGCATTGGCCGCCCACAGCTGAGATACAAAGACGTTTGCAAAAGAGACAAGAAGGCACTTAAGATCAACACCGAGTCCTGGGAGATCCTCGCAGCAAACCGCAACAGCTGGAGAAGCACTCTCAAGAAACAGCTACAGACTGGCGAAGACAAACTGACAGCTGCTGCAGCAGAAAAGCGAGCCCGCAGAAAGGGGATGACAACCAACAAACCAGTGTCAACATGCAGATGTGACCGCTGCGACAGAGACTGCCACTCTCGCATCGGTCTCTACAGCCACAGGCGACGCTGCTCGGGTCAAGCAGACAGCCGGGACAGATAGCTAAATCTTAGGTCGGATATACTCTATCAATGGTCAGCTATGACCGACGGAGGCCTCATACTATGCTACTACTAGTCTGTGGGAGCCTGGCATACTGCCTGGATGTTCCAGCCAATCAATATGTGATCATGTTTCTGTGGGATGGATGTTGAACAGCGAACAGTGACTTGTACATTCTTCAGGATGATACAATCCTCATTGAAGTAGGCGACAAAATGACAAAACTGACAATAATATCCTTTACATTGGTATTGCTGAAAAATACAGACCGTTGGTGGCTTAAACTCTCAACAGTTTTTGAGATTTTTTGCATTTTGCATGACAGATGTTGTTTGTTTCGTAACATTCTGCGCATTATTTCTAAAATAATATTTTTGTGATGAACGTGTCTATGTCTTTTTTTAGGCGATACATTGCTTCAGATAACAAAAATGTTGTTTTAAATACCATAATTCCGGGAAGAAAACCGTCGATCACCGGTGGTCGAAATTCAAGGGAAAGACTGCAATTGCTTCTCGGACAATAGGACTATGCCATGGTTTGTATGGTTAGTCATTTAAAAAATTCAGTTTCAGTTTCATTAAGGAGGTGTCACTGCGTGCAGACTAGTCCATATACGCTAAACCACATCCGCTCAGTTTTGAGACAACACTGCACATGATTTGAAGCTATGGATAAATCAATTAATAACTAAGATGATAGAATCTAAGAAGGGGGTCTTGATCTTGTGGCTACGACTTAGCAGTTCGCAGTAAGCTGTGAGTGATGTTTTGGCTTACACATTGAACAGACACCTTTAGTCTCTGTGACTAAAACAAAAACATCATCCTCTATGGACAAAGTTCGAAACAAAATTATGATCACTCCAGAGTGTTTGAAGCACACACACACCCTCTAGTAGCAAAGATCACTGAAGTGCACCAGGTCTCCAGTATCAAAGATCATTGAAGTGCACCAGGTCTGTAGTATAAAAGATGACTGAAGTGCACCAGGTCTGTAGTATAAAAGATGACTGAAGTGCACCAGGTCTGTGGTATCAAAGATGACTGAAGTGCACCACGTCTGTAGTATAAAAAAGATCACTGAAGTGCACCAGGTCTGTAGTATAACAGATGACTGAAGTACACCAGGTCTGTAGTATAACAGATGACTGAAGTACACCAGGTCTGTAGAATAACAGATGACTGAAGTACACCAGGTCTGTAGTATAACAGATGACTGAAGTACACCAGGTCTGTAGCATCAAAGATGCCTGAGATGCACCAGGTGTGAGCTGAGTCAGGAAGCTTTGGACTCCTTTTGACAACACTTCCCTGAATGATGGACTGGAAGCATCCAGGGAAAGGGGAGGGGAGGGGGAGTCTGTGCTCGGTTATTATGTGTGTGAGGACTATAAGGAGCACGTTGTATGTTAAGGCCGCAACAGCTTTGCTGGTAAAGCAATTAAACACACACACACACACACACACACACACACACACACACACACACACACACACACACACACACACTCTCTCTCTCTCTCTCTCACACACACACACACACACACACACACACACACACACACACACACACGCACACACACACAAACAAACGCATACACACAAACACACACACACAAACAAACAGTCAAGCAAACAAACAAGCAAGCAAACAAACAAACAAAACTCCAGTTCTCCCATCACAATA
>JAMYXO010002801.1:5000-7500 GCA_033310375.1 Conus canariensis | reverse complement strand
CTTTAGCATAATCCCCTTCACTAAGACTAGATGATTTTAATAGGACTGCTTTAAGTGCTCTTTTGTAGACACTCTTAAGAGGTTTCATGGCATTAGCACTAGCAGAATCAAATAGTGTTGAACAATAATTGATTGAAGAGAGAACATGTGCGTGTAGGAACAATTTCCTGGCATGAAGGTTTAAGAAATGCTTAATCTTGCACAGCTGATATGTTTGTCTGGATATTGATTTACATAAACTGCGAAGGTGATAAGACCAAGAAAGATTATTATCAACATATACGCCTAGAACTCGATGGCTATCCACCACTTCAATTTCCTGATTATTGATAAAAACAGATGGGGGCTGTGTGGTTATGTTTTGTCTTCTCTGCCTTGTTGTTATCAGCATTAGTTTTGTTTTGTTAGGATTCAGTGACATGTGATTTACATTGCACCAATTAGTTAAGATGTCAGCATTCTTCTGTAATGAAGTGAAAACAGCTTTCAAGCTGGAGCTACTTGTATGGACAGTGGTATCATCACAAAAGAGTTCACATGAATCCTCAATATAAAGAGGGAGATCATTTATATAAACTGAGAACAGCAACGGACCTAACACAGAACCCTGGGGTACGCCATGTTGGATAGGTAGCTTCTCTGATAAATTGTTGTTGACACAAACGATTTGTTGACGATCTTCTAGGAATGATGTTATCAGTTGGAAGGTATTTCCTTTTATACCATATAATAAAAGCTTCCTGCATAACAGTTTGTGGTCAATTACATCAAAAGCCTTTGCAAAATCAACAAACAGTGCGCCACAATATTTATTCTCATTAACACTGGCTAGCCATTGATCTACTAGGTTTGTAAGCGCTGTATGACAAGAATGATTTTTCCTGAATCCTGATTGATTTTTATTTAGTAGGTTGGAGGAGTCAAAATGGTGGCAAAGATGTTTATTTATGTGTTTTTCCAAGGGCTTGGACAGAACTGGCAAAATGGATATAGGTCTGTAGTTGGATGGTTCAGATTTGTCTCCAGATTTGAAAATGGGTATTACTTTTGCAACTTTGAACTGAGCGGGAAAGTGACATTTATCAATGCATAAATTGTAAATGTAGGTAAGAGTTTCGCATATAACAGGTGCTGATAGTTTCAGTATTTTTCCATCAATCCCGTCAAGTCCGCGGCTTCCTGTCTGCTTCAATTGGCATAAAGCTTGGCAAACATCACTAACTGTCATAGGCGGAACTGGTGTTGCTGGACGAATGTTCATAGCATTGCAAAATTTTTTTAATTTTTGTAATTCATTTGAGTCAGTATTCTTTTCTTTGACAATGTGTTCTGCAACTGTTGTAAAGTGTTGGTTGAGTTCATTTGTTGTTACGCTGGTAATGGGACTTGTCTTTGACTGTGAAGTTTTATTCGTAAGTTCATTTATTGCTTGCCATATGGACTTCGAATTTTGTTTGTTGGCTACAAGTTCACGAAAAAAATTCATTTTTGCTGTCCGTTTGAGTGAATTGACTTTATTACGTTGCCTTTTAAATCCATCCGACTTCCCTTCTGCTTCAAGCAGATCGTCGCGTAAGAAACAAGCAGCTTGTATTTCATCAGTCATCCACTTTGGTTGTGCACTATGTTTAACTCGACGCGTTTTGAATGGCGCATGCTTGTCATAAACAGAATTAAACGTGTGTAGCCAATACTCAAGCGCTTTCTCTGGATCAGTGTAATTATAAACATTTATAAAGGGGGAATTCATGAGGTCAGTGAGAAAGGTATCTTCGTGGAAGTGTCCGAAAGATCTGTAAGTGATGTGTTTGTGGCCAGTTTTAGGAATTTTGATTCCACTTCTTTTCCACGTAATGCATACTGGAAAGTGGTCGCTGCATCCATTCAAAGGCACACATTTCTCAATGACGTTTTGTGGTTCAGAAAGATAGATGTGGTCAATTAATGTTTTGCTAGTGAGTGTTACTCTGGTTGGCATGTCTATAATTTGGGATAAGTTGTATGAGGTGGTCCTATCTGACCACGATGTTTGGCCCTTCAATAGATCAATGTTGAAATCACCTAAAAGCATTAATTCTGTGGCATCAAGCGATGCTGCATCCATCATGGCCGTAAACTTGTCCATCCAACCAGCATTTTCCGCTGGGTTTCGATATACAAATCCTATTTTGATGGGTTTTGTTCTCTTCAACTTGATTACTAACCAAACTGCTTCAATTCCAAAACTTTCAAGATCATACAAACGTTGGGCATTTAATGTTTCATGAACGTAAAGTAATATGCCTGTAGATTTGGATTCGGTGGGATCTCTGCGTACAATATTGTAGCCAGAGAGTAAGACAGTGGCATCAGGGACAATATCTGAAAGTCTTGATTCAGTGAAGCCAAATATATGAAAGGGTTTGTCTTGATTATACAGTATAGTGGGTACCTCCTGTAACTTGTTTTGTATATGGTTTATATTAAGATGTCCAATACGTAGTCCGTCTTCCTGTGGCCA
>JAMYXO010000279.1:35000-56817 GCA_033310375.1 Conus canariensis | reverse complement strand
ATTCAGATCACAAAGCTGTCATAACGGAATTGAACAACGGTCATTTTGAGAGAGGTCCAGGATACTGGAGATTTAACTTTTTTTTAAGACACAAAATTTGTTGCAGAAATGAACGATTTATTAGGTAAGCATCTCAGTGATGCTACCAATGATGTTTCTTATATACGAACGTGGGAACTCTGTAAAGTTGAAATTTGTACTTTTTGTACTGAGTATGGAAAATCACTTGCATGTAAAAGAAAAAATCGTGAGTATCGTCTGAACGCACAGCTTATGGAAAAAGAAAAGGCATTAGCCAGCTATCCCTCTGATGTAGGGGTACAGAAACAGTATCTTAGTTTAAAACAAGAAATAGAGTTGTTGCAGATTGAGAGAGCGAGAGAACGCCAATTAGAGCGAGAATTAAATGGATTGAAGAAGGTGAAAGGAATACAAAATATTTTTTGTAATCTGGAAAAAAGCTAGAGGAAAGAAGAAAGTAATAACGACATTAACTAAAGAAGGTGAGATAATTACAGATCAGACAAAAGTTTTGGAAGAGCAAGTCTTCTTTTACAGGAAACTTTATAATCAAGAAACTGTAGAAAAAGATGTTGGGGAGCAACAAATACATTTATGGAAAATGAAAACTTTCCAAGACTAGACGTTAATGAAGCTGTTTCATGCAAGGGCATGGTGACAACACACCATGTTCGGTGAAGGGGTGTATACAAGTACCCGCGCGTCGTCACCCTGAATAAAGACTTTCACCCCCTCTACGTATACACGGACTTGGCGGAGTTTGGACCCGTTGGTGACATCATGGCACCCTTACTACGCATCAGTCCTCTTACCCCATCCCTCTGGTGACGTCATCCACCACACTCTTGAAAAACTGCAATATATTCCCGTCAGTTGACGTCAATTTGAGACAGTTGAAATACGTTTAAGCACTGATACTGGGCATTCGGTGAATGTAAAACTCTCATCATGGTTCACTTTCGTCGCAGGCGCCTGGATTATTAAACAATGGGGCGGAGTTATTACACCTGCGATCCTACTCTATACGATACTTATTACCAAGCTCAGGTGGGAAACGGTTTCCCAGTGTTTATAGGAGGAAGGACTCAACAAGGGAATGACTTAGGAAATTTATTGAGCGGTCTGTTTCGATCTGCCGTGTCCTTAGGAGAAGAAGGTGCCAGAACGGGGCTGTAAGTGCGAGATAGCAAAACAAGGCGGGAAGGCTGTTCTCAAAGAAGGTGCCAGAACGGGGCTGCAAGTGGCTGCAGATGTACTTGTGGGCCAGAGTTTGAAAAAGGCAGCGTCTCAAAGAGCTCAAGAGGCGGGGAAACGACTGTATACACAAGCCGTTGGACGGATCACAAACACGAAAAAAACGGCCTTTAAAACATACGGGTCCAGTCCCAGCCCCCCCCCCCCCCCCCCCCCCCCCCCGCCCCCAAAGAAAAAAACCGCAAAGAACAGAACGAGTCAGAGACATCTTCGCCTAATGGCCACCCAAAATCCACAAGCAGTGATGCGAGAGTGTACACACAGGCTTAAAATTATTTTCACTACCTCCAAGCCAAACGGCCGTGAAAGAAGGGCAGTATGTGGAGTATCACCCCCTCGCTTCTCTCACCACGGCTGGAGCCCCTATCAAGTTCTTTATCAGCGGAGGTGGTTCTGAATATCTAGACACCAATAACACCTACTTACATCTGAGAGCTAAAATCGTCAAGGAAGATGGTACGATCTGGATGAGGCCACAGGGATGCTGCGCCGTCAATTACTGGCTGCACAGCATGTTTTCACAGGTGAACGTCAGTCTAAACAGCACTTAAATCACTAACACCAAAAACACCTACCCTTACAACGTCTACATCGAGAGCACGCTCAACTACGGGTGTGGTGCGAAAAAAACGCAACTGACAACAGCTCTCTACTACAGGCACACACCAGGACACCTAGATGTCACGCAAGGAGTGATAACAAGGGGCTGGACCGCAAACGAGAGGTCACGGCGCAAAGTCGGGAGGTAGACATGTTAGGGTGTGTAGCCGGCCGTTTTGTCCGACCCGGCCGTTTTGTCCGAGTTGGACAAAACGGCCGGGTCGGACAAAACGGCCGGCTAAAACCCGGCTGTTTTGTCCGACTTTCAATTTTTGGTCGGACAAAACGGCCTGGTTGGACAAAACGGCCGGCTCTAAGTAAGCGGCCGTTTTGTCCGATATTTCACTGGCAAAGAGTATAAATTCGTCGCGTTCTGTTTTTTCTTTTTCTTTTTTGTTGTTGTTGTTTTTTTTTTTTTCTGTCTGTCTACCCCCAAGTAAAGAAATCACGTGGAAAAAACCCATTCGGCCGTCATGCTCCAGGTGGCCAGTTTGGCGTCTTAAGCTGACCATTGGCCGTCAGGGGCCATGACTATCGAGTGGGTCTTATTCTCGTGATTTCTTTACTTGGCTGCAGTAGAGAGAGAGAGGAGAGCGAGAGAGAGAGAGGAGAGAGAGAGAGAGAGAGAGAGAGACAGACAGACAGACAGCAGACAGAGACAGAGGGAGAGAGAGACAGAGAGAGACAGGTGGCACATCAGATACAACATTTGAGGTGACTGTGTCAAACCGTTGGGGTCTTGGGACAAACAATTGACGCACCATCAATTTTGAGAGTCTGACGTTATCTGTGACCTTTACCTTGACCTTAATTGCTTTGACATATTTGGAGAGCAGTAAACCAAACCACCTTCATACCAAGTTTCAGATTCCTATGTCGACCGCTGCCCGAGATATGGCTAAAAATAGATTTTTCGGTTTTGAAGGTCACGTCAAGGTCATAACCTTGACCTTAAAAATTTGGGAAACGTGTATTTAAGCCACCCCCTCCTGTTTTCTTGCTTCTCTGTGTATTTGCAGTATTGCCTTTTTCAGTGTAGATAGGGCTGTCTTTCATCTACCTTTTGAGCTAAAAGTTGTTCTTGAATGATAATTCAAAACTTCGATTTATTTGACATAACACCTCCCCCCCCCCCCCCCCCCCCACACACAACACAAACACACACACATATAGAGCTGACCCACTTCACTGACAGTCATGATTATAGCACTGTGTAATGGTCGATTTCCGCCTAAAAAAAAAACATGTTGGGAGTTATCCTTCCTGATCGACAAAATGTGGTGACGTCACCCTTTACTTGAATGTAGGTGGGATAAAACATACGCTAAGAGCAACATCAGCAAGCCTAAGTACCAATTGTAGCATGAACTAGGCACAGCAATAACAAGCGCATCGCCGAGCGGCTGTAACGCCGCACGGCAGATATGTTCTTTGCCCGTTCCGCCCCCCCCCCCCCCCCCCCCCCCGCCACCTTCCTGTACCTTCATATCTTAGCCCCACCTTTCTCTCTTGTCTCTTTCCACACCAAGTAGCTGACACGCACTGACATTCATTCCATAATTGTCTTTGTCTTTCACACTGCTACATCACTACTGAAAGTACTTTCCTCACTTTTGGACACACACACACGCACGCACGCACGCACACACACACACACACACACACACACACACACACACACACACACACACACACACACACACATCTTGTTCGAATCTCTTGCCATTCATGTGGCACACCACCACACAAAGTTTGACCCAACTCCGACTTTCCGTTCGGAAGATATCCTTGGGACAGACAGAAAAAAAGGTCATGACCTTGACCTTGAATATTGTTGTTCGGATCTCTTGCCATTCAGTGGTACACCACCACACAAAATTTGAAGAGACTACGACCTTGATCGGTTTACAATATTTGGATGCACCTCCATGCTAAGTTTCAACATCCTATGTTTTCCAGTGCTCGAGATATGGCTAAAAATAGGTTTTCAGTTTTCAAATTCATTCGCCAAGGTCATGACCTTGACTTTGAAATATTTGTTTGGAATATCTTCCAACTAAGGTGGCACAACATCACATAAAATTTGAATTGCTTCTGTCTACCCGTTCAGAATACATGATTGCAACAAAAATGTCCCTACCCTGAAATTTTTAGGGTCCAGCTATCTCCTCGACCTTGCCCTTGACCTTGACTGGCCTACAAAGGTCGTGTCAAGGTCATGACCTTCTTGCTCGGATCTCTTGCCATTCTTGTGCCACACCACCACACAAAGTTTGACGAAGAAAGGAAAGCTTTATAAAGGAAAGCTTGGTATGCATGTATTGTAAACTGTAAAAATTATTATCATTATTTGAACCTATGTTCATGGTACCATAAACTTATATAGACCAGAGACTGTAAAGCGATTGTTACTGTGCTTTAGCAGATTGATCGTGAAATTATTGAATGTCCTTGATGTGGCCTCATGACGACCTAACGTGCTTGAATTTGATTGTACTTTTTGTATCATTCCATCCCTCCCACCCCCCCCCCCCCCTCATGGCCCGCTTGTGAATAAACTAAAACCTTTAAAAAAAAAATTTAAAAAAAAAGTTTGACGCGACTCCGACTTTCCGTTCGGAAGATATCCTTGGGACAGACAGAAAAAAAAAAGAAAAAAAAAGAGAAAAAACAAACAAACCAGAAAGCGACGAATTCATACTTCTTTGCCAGTGGAACTGGGCAAAGAACAATTTTAAAAATATATCGGACAAAACGGCTGCTTACTTAGAGCCGGCCGTTTTGTCCAACCAGGCCGTTTTGTCCGACCAAAAATTGAAAGTCGGACAAAACAACCGGGTTTTAGCCGGCCGTTTTGTCCGACCCGGCCGTTTTGTCCAACCTCGGACATTATGGTTCAAAACCGATAGCTCCCCAATGGGTGGAAATGTCCAAACTCCGCCAAGTCCGTGTGTACGTAGAGGTGTGAAAGTCTTATTCAGGTGACGACGCGGTACTTGTCTACACCCTTTCACCGAACATGGTGTTTTGTGGGAAATGTAAAAGCTTTCGAAGAGCGAGCTCAGCATGACACCGATATTTCTGCATTAAGCTCCAGAATAACTTTTGGGTGATGTTATTAATAAGTTAGCTGTGCATCATCATCACACTGTTGGTCCGATGGAATGTTCTCTGTACATTCGTATTTAAAGCATCATAAACTGAGCTGTGGAAAGCATTGCCCAGGCGTGGCAATAGTTGTATATCATTTATGGTGCATGGTGGAACCGCCGATTTGTCGCACACGCCGATTGTCGCCCGTGCGACAATCAGCGAAAAAGGTGTGCTGAACCGCCGATTTGTCGCACAAGCCGATTTGTCGTACGTGCGACAAATCGGCGGGTCAGCCTCACGCTGCTTTGTCGCACATGTATAGGTTGTGTGTGTGTGTGTGTGTGTGTGTGTGTGTGTGGTGTCTGTGTCTGGTCTGTGTGTGTCCGTGTGTGTGTGTGTGTGTGTGTGTGTGTGGTGAATGGGAGAGAGAGAGAAAGAGAGAGAGAGAGAGAGAGACAGAGACAGAGACAGAGACAGAGAGAGAGATTGAGAGATGAATGAAATGAAATGAAAAATGAAACGAAATAAAATGAAAATCTTTATTATTTTGCAAAAATAGCAACAGCTTTCAGGAGACCGTGGGAACCTATAGTATATTGGCGCCACGCATTCTCTCTCTCTCTCTCTCTCTCTCTCCTCTCTCTCACACACACACACACACACACACACGCACACACACACACACACACTGTCTGTCTGTCTGTCTGTCTGCCTCTCTCTCTCTCTCTCTCTCTCTCTCTCTCTCTCCATGATTTTTTTTTTCAGTCTTAAAATTCTTATGCTCACAACTAGCTTTGTATCTGTTTGTTTTTTAATGTCTGACATGACTGTATGTCGCTAATGTGTTGCATGTGGTGTGGGTGTGTGCACACACACACAACACACACACACACCACTACACACACACCACACACACACACACACACACCTATACATGTGCGACAAAGCACGTGAGGCTGACGCCGATTTGTCGCACGTACGACAAATCGGCTTGTGCGACAAATCGGCGGTTCAGCACACCCCTTTTTCCGCTGATTTGTCGCACGTGCGACAAATCGCGTGTGCGACAAATCGGCGGTTCCCACATGGTATCATCGTTTCCCTCTGCACTTCGTAATTTCAACCAATGATGTGACCCTCCTCGACGGTGTAGTAGGTGTTCGTAAATAGGATTTTGCTGAGCCCCACCTCGTAGTCACTGTCAAGATTGATCGGTTGGGACAGTCTGGTGAAGTAAAGACCAGCACGGTTTGGGGAGAAATGATCCATTGACGTATTACTGGGCAGGACGATGTAAAAGGACGAAGAGGGTGAGGCCATGGCTAACCAGGAACTACGGAAGGGTTAGGGAGCAGATAGTCTTGGCAGCTACTGAGCAGAGCTATCCACAGTTGTTTCTGTACTTGACAACAGTCACGAGATAGATTCATCAAAGACACAGTGACAACGACAGATATACAGTGAAAACACACACGTGGTCATGATTCTCCATATGCTTCTTTTTTTCCACCACGACCCCGTCACCCGTATCAGACATGATGTATTTTTGATCTGGTATGATGCGCTTGAACCGGGTGTGGCCCAACCCCCCTAGAGTGTCAGGAGATAAGGGCCGAAACACTTGCTTGAAGGGGGCTTCTCTTCTGAGGACTCTCTGCTGCCACGCTCTCCACGAGTTTCTTTCTACTGATGCATGGGTAAACCATTGACTTCTGGGAATAGGCCGGAGGATGTCCGGGAAAGACCGGAGCACACTGGGAAAGACCAGAACCAAGGGCTCTGTGGGCTGGCTCCCCACTTTGCCTTCAACATGTGGCTACTAAGAATAAAAGGAAAAGATGCGCCCAGGATTCACCGAAAGGGGGAGAGAATGATGAATCCATCGGTGCTCAACCAATCACGACTGCAAATCCCAAACGGACTATGAACATGGACCAAATGGAATATCCATGTGTCTGTGGAAAGCGTTTCGCTACCACCCGTGGCATGAAGATCCACAGAACAAAGATGGGATGTGTGAAGACTCATCTGAATGAGCAGCAGCCACTGCATCAGCAGATAAGACGTCGGAAGACCAAGGCCAGGATTTAAACCACAGTGCCAAGGACATCCACGCCGTTTGTTCGGATGAGGAATTTGCACTGGCCCTCGATGCCAGGCGCCTGAAACTCAACCTGCCATGAGCAAACGAAACTGAAGATTGGGAGAAACTGGATGCAAAAATTGTCGAAAGACTCGATGCACTGATAGGGAAAAGCACCTGGAACACAAACTAGCCACATATGGGACATTGTGTATGCTACATGTAGAGACGCCTATGGAGCAAAACTACCCAAAGAGAAAACACCTCCAAAGAAATCCAGACGCCAAGAAGAGATGGACAAGATCAGGGTCCAAAAGAAAAACCTCAAGAAGCAAATGAAGACCGCACTGCCAGCTGAAAAACAAGGCTTGGAAAAACTGTGGAAAGACCTGAAAGAAAAACACAGCGCCCTCAGCAAAGCGGAATCTCCGAGGAAGAGGAAGAGCAAAAAGAAGGACACAAGAGCGCTTCTTCAGAGACCCCTTCCAGTTTGCCAGAACACTGTTTGAGCAGCCAAAATCTGGGACCCTAAGTGTGGACAAAGGAGTTCTTGAGCAGCATCTGAGGAAAACATACACTGACTCACAGATCAAAGCACCACTCGACATTCAAGGTCTGGTGTGCCAACCAACCCTGAGGAACAGTTCAATGGCAAGCCTCCAACGTTTGCGGAAATCAAGAAGGTGGTCGACAAAGCCCGAACCAAATCATCACCAGGGCCAAATGGAATACCTTACCAGCTGCACAAGAAATGTCCCAAGGTGCTTGACTGGCTCCACAAGCTGCTGCGATCAGCTTGGAAAAACCAGAAGATCAGCGGCCAGTGGATGACGGCAGATGGTGTGTACATCCCCAAAGAGCAAAACTCAAGTGACATCAGCCAGTTCAGGCCAATATCACTACTGAACGTCGAAGGGAAAATCTTCTTCTCTGTCATGGCAGCAAGGCTGACCAAGTACCTGGTGGAAAACAAGTACTTGGATGTGTCAGTCCAGAAAGGTGGCATCCCAGGCGTGGCTGGCTGTGTAGAACACGCCACAATGATCTGGGACGCAATCCAAAAAGCAAAAACAGAAAAGGGAGACCTGGACGTAGTGTGGCTTGATCTGGCAAACGCATATGCTCTCTCCACTGGCTCCCTGTTCAGCTAAGAATATCCTACAAGATTGCCTCTCTCTGCTTCAAATCTATCGAGTCTTCCTGTCCTGAGTATCTCACCCACCTGTTACATCTTTACACCCCATCTCGAGCTTTACGTTCCTCATGTGACACTCGTATCTACAGTATCCCCACTGTTCGCACTAAAACCTTTGGTCAACGTTCCTTTGCCTATCAAGCTCCAACTACCTGGAATCAATTGCCTCGCTCTCTCAGATACTCACCCTCACTGCCCACATTCAAGCGCCTTCTCAAAACTCATCTGTTTCCTAGGTAACTTCGTCTTCCCTGTGACCCGACGTTTGCAATGTGTGATGCGAGTGTCTGCTTTGTGTGCGTTCGTGTCTGTGTGAGTGTGTGTTTTGCGTGTATGCATGCTTGTGAGTTTGTGTCCTTGCTTTGGATTTTGATGCCTTTTTCTCATGTATGATTGTTATATATTGTGTGATTTGATGTCTGTTGTGATATTGTAAACGCCTAGGGCATTCAATTGATTAGGCGTCATAAATGTTCATAATAATAATAATAATATGGATCTGTGCCCCATGAGATGATACAGTTGGCTCTTGAGATGTACCATGTGCCAAAGAACATCCGTGGCATGCTCAAGAAGTACTTCAATGGCTTCTCAATGCGGTTCTCTACCAAGGAGTACACAACAGATTGGATCAACTTGGAAGTGGGCATTGCAATGGGCTGTGCAATTTCCCCAATACTGTTCGTGCTAGCAATGGAACTCATCTTGAAAGCAGCAACAAGCATCGCAAGACAAACAGACCTTGGCGATGGATACAAGATGCCCCCTCAAGGCCTTCATGGATGACACTACAGTGATTTCATCAGAGAAGACGAGACATGTCATGTGCTGGAGAGGCTGGACGACATAGTTGCCTCATCCAGAATGAAGTTCAAGCCAAAGAAATCACGGTGTCTCTCACTGAGGAAAGGAAAAGTGGCCGAATTTGTGGTCTTCAGTGTTGCCAACCAGGCCATTCCAACAGTCACAGAAGAACCAGTCAAGAGCCTTGGAAGATGGTATGATGATACGCTGAAAGACACACAAAGAGCAAAAGAAACCAACAGATGTTGGAAGAAGGCTTGGAGACCATTGACCAGTGTGGGCTCCCTGGCAAATACAAGGTCTGGTGTCTGCAGTCCATGCTGATACCAAAGCTCCTATGGCCTCTGATGATATACGACATCTGCACCAGCATAGTGGAGGCAATGGAAGCCAAAATCAACAAGTTCACAAGGAAATGGCTTGGTGTCCCACCCTGTCTGGACTCCAACTGTCGCCAAGCAAAGCTGAAACTACCACTGAAATCCATCCTGGAGGAATACAAAGCAGGGAAGATCAGACTTCAAAGCATGGTGGAGGACTCAGGAGACAAGGTGGTAGAAGCAATCAAGCCCCAGCTGAAGACAGGCAGAAAATGGAAAGTTCAAGAGGCGATGATTCTGCAAAACAAAGTCTCAAGATCAGAGAAATAACAGGACACACACAGACCAACAGACAAGGACTGGGGGTGACCAAAACTGAATGGTGGTCAAAGGCCAAAGGAAAAGCCAAAAGAGACATGATGATTCAGGAGATGAGAAAAGAAGAAGACCAAAAAAGGCTCCAAAAAGCAGTCCAGCAGAGCCAGCAAGGGCAATGGACAACGTGGGAGAATGCACTCCCAACAAGCTCACTTGGAATGACATTTGGCACATGGCCCCTCTCAGGATCAGCTTCACTCTCAGATCTGCATATGACCTTCTGCCCTCTAAATGCAAACCTGGTGAAGTGGGAAAAACAGACGTCCTGCATGCCCCCTCTGCCATGAAAAACAAACAGTGGAGCATGTTCTAAGCTCATGTAAAGTAGCCCTGGCTCAAGGAAGGTACACATGGAGGCACAACCAAGTGCTCAAAGAGATTGTACAAGTAGTCTGGGCTAGTACCAACACCACAAAAGTGAACATCAGGACTCCAAAAGCACCCACAACATTCTTCAAGGCAGGAGGCAGCAAATCATGGCCAAGAACAACAGTGCCACTCGAAACATGCGGGCAGAGTCTGCTGGACGGGGCAGATGACTGGGAGTGCACTGCAGACCTCCCAGAATGTAAGAGTCACCCTAGAGATCACCAGCAAGAGTGGCATGAGACCAGACATAGTAGTCCACTCTCAGTCAACCAAGCAGCTGATCATGATCGAGCTTACGGTGCCATATGAGAACAGAATGGAGGCAGCTCAGATCTACAAGACCGAAAAGTATGCTGATCTGGCAAACAGCCTGAGGAGAGAAGGCTATCATGTCAAAGTCCTCACTGCAGAAATTGGAGCTGGGGGTTTGTAGGAACGTCTGCCTACAGCCTCATGAAACAGCTCTCAGTTTCAGGGAGGGAACAAACCAGAGCCCTGAAAGCAATGGCAGAAGCGGCAGAGAGGTGTTCAAGCTGGATCTGGTCAAGGGGGAACAAAAGTGAACTTCATATAGCTTAACTTCCCTACAAATATCATGTGTCCCTGTGGCTCAGTGGTTAGAGCGCGAGTCATTAAGTGGAAAATGAGCATGTCCAGAAGGTCATGGGTTCGAATCCCAGCCATGGCTCGTCCCAAGATGGGGAAAAAAATAATAAAGGGGCAGCAGAGGGACATCCAGAGTCATGTACCGGGTGTGGCCCAACCCCCCTGTCAGGAGATAAGGGCCGAAACACTTGCTTGAAGGGGGCTTTCTCTTCTGAGGACTCATCTGCTGCCACGCTCTCCACGAGTTTCTTTCCACCGCTTATCTCGGAGCTTCGCTGAGGACTGAGGCCGGTCGGCTGATTGATTCCTTTTTGTTTGTATTTACAGTGGAATGAGTTGTAATTTCTGTCTCTGAAATGTCCCTTGGATTTCCTCTCCGTGTTTATCTCGAACTGTGTACGTCACAGGCTTGGTCCGCAATTATTTCACCCAAGTAAAACATCTCATCGGTCCAACCAGTCAGGTACCCTTTCTTAAATGTGCGCTTAGCTTACTGAGACGCACGGCTTCCCCCATCTTCAGCGTGCTTGTAATAGTCATAGGCAGTGGGGGGCGTATTACCGTATAATTTTTTCCCATACCATGTCTTGATTTTGCCTAGTAACACTGGCTGCAGTGCGTCCGATACTTCGATGTGGTTATAACCCTACACCAGTCGGCTCAATACGGGGATATAGCGCATTGATCGTTTGTAAATAAAACATCTCCACGTTTTTGTCTTTAGCGTTCGATTGAACCGTTCCACAATGGAAGCCTTGATTTCTTCATTTTCAGCGACGAAAAATGACACTCTCTCTCTTTAAAAAGACTAAGAACGTTTTGTTTTTAACTCTCTTTCTTTAAAAAGGCTTACAACATTTTGTTTTTAAACTCGGTGCCTTTATCAGTTTGTAGTATGGCGGGTTTGCTCTGTTTAAACGTGTTTTGGAACGCGGCCACTAAAGCTTCGCCAGTTTTCTTTTTCAGCGGCACCACCCATGCGTACTTAGACAGCACATCTATATAAGAGAGTAAAAATGTATAACCATCATTCGCTGTTTGTAAGTGACTGACGTCGATGAGGTTAGCCTGCCATTGATGGTCGATATTTCCCACAGTCACCCGGCGTCGTGAAAACCGATTTTTCAGAGGTCTGTGTAATGTATAAGTGTCCTGGTGAGATAACCAATCCTTCATTTCGGAACGGGGTTTTTGTTCTTCCAGTTCTTATAGAACAGGTAGTACTTTACAATGGGAACGAAGAAATGCTGTCTGTGTGTCTGTCCGTCTGTGGTCAAAATGTGTTCCACTCGCTCCGGACAAAACTGCTGGACTGATCTTTCTGAAAAATTTGTAGATATTATGGGTCACGGATGATGCCCGATGTTTTATTTTACCAGAATAGCCGTTACTAACGGCTATAAATGATAATTTTGTGATGTACAGTTTAGGCAATGACGGTTTATAAACTTAAGTGTAATCAAATTCTGTAAGCACCTTGGTAGTCTAGTGGTTAGTATCCCCTGCCTGTCACGCGGGCGACCCCTGTTCATTTCTCCACCGGGCGGTTTTTTTAAAAATTTGTTTTCTCTTACATAAAACGTTTCTACCACCAAAAGGGGAGAAAGTGCTAAAGTGACTGAGTGGGGGTGGGGGTGGGGTGGTGTGTGTTGTGGGGGTGGGGGGCGGGGGGGGGGCATGGGGGGGACAAAGAGTGAAAGGTAGAGAGAGGGAGGGGAGAGAGAGCGAGAGAGGTACAGAGAGAGGGGAGACGGAACTGGAGGTTTTGATTGTTATGTGGATGGGGAGATATAGATAGATAGAGATAGAGGAGAGAGGAGTACAGTTCATCCCCCACCCCGAGAGAGAGAGAGAGTGAGAGAGAGAGAGAGAGAGAGAGAGAGAGAGAGAGAGAGAGGTACAGAGAGAGGGGAGACGGAACTGGAGGGAAAGGGGTTCCAGTGGCGTGACTCTGGGTCTCGTGGCAGGGGACTAGTAGCGTTTGGTATTGATTGTTATGTGGATGGGATAGACGGATAGAGATAGAGGAGTGAGGAGTACAGTTCATCCCCACCCCACCCCCCCCCCCCCCACCCACACCCCGGGGGACTTTTTACTGGGAGTACGTTTATATGCTTTGCATCTTGTTTACTTTGTTTTTGTAATGCTGTTATTCCTCCATAGGCTCCGGGCTGATCCAGAGTATAGTGCAATCGCTCCAGTTGCGTCGACGTCGTCTTAATACGGTGTCCACTTGGTTTTTGTCCTTTCTGGTTTTTACCATGTTTCTTCCGTGTCACCTCTTCTCATTTCCTTGTCTCGTCTCAGCCGCCTGGGTTATAAACTCCCAGCGCCTCGGATTTCCTGTGAACTCTTGTGGTACGTTCATACTTTGCGGAACCGTGGCAAAAGTTCTTCAGCCAACGGGGTCTTGTTTTTCTGCTTCGAAGCACATCATTCACCAGATCGACGATATTACTATTTTTGATGACTTGTCCTTGATATTCGAGTTTATTGTGAGGCGTCCACTTTATGAGCAGGGGGTTATTTCTGATATATTTTGGTATAAGAGAGGCTTTTTGTCTCATATTTTTAGGGAAACTGTCCAATACTTCTTCATCCTGGGTGGGGTTGTGTTTTCGTTGTGAGTGGTGATGCTGCTGCTGCTGCTGCTGCTGGTGTAGATGTAGATGATGTCAATGATTGCTCTTTTTTTTACTGCCCCCAAAGGTCGTCCCCGCACTTCTTTTATTCAGATTCCGTCATAATGTCTGTTCACATTCCTTCAGTTTACCTTCATCATGATGTCCATCAGTTCTGAGTAAAGTTTGCATCTCTTGATCCATTGTGCGGAGACTTTCCACGACCGCATCTGGAAAAGGGGGTGATTTATTCTCTGACAAAGATTCCAGGACACAGGGATCTGGATCTGGATCTGGATCTGGATCAATACGTCGCTAATCATCCATTTACTGGCATAGGCGCGATCTACTACCACCATTGTTTTTGCCATTATGATACAGCCTTGATGATTGCTGGAAGCACAGCTCCGGCGATGATTGCGAGGAGAGCTCCTAAAAATCCCCCCTTCTGCGTTAAAGTTTTTTTCTTTCGACTGCAAGATGTCTTTTTCCGTACTAAACCTCTTAGTGTGTGTCTGTAAGGGAAGAGTTGTTTTTTTCCTTTTGACTGGGGGTTTATGGTATATTCCCGTTCAGCACATTAAGGCAGCACTCGCGCGCGCAAAGTGTCAATTACCGATTTGTCAGCTGCGTTTATCATAGCACGCCGCATAGGAGGTTTACTCTGACTAAGGAGTTCCCTTAAGGTGTACAAATGAGCTGTTCACCGGTCATATAGTGTGTTTATGTATACAACATTATGTTCCAGTGTGTGTGTGTGTGTGTGTGTGTGTGTGTGTGTGTGTGTGTGTGTGTGTGTGTGTGTGTGCGTGCATGCGTGCGTGTGTGTGGTGTGTGTGTGTGTGTGTGTGTGTGTGTGTGTGTGTGTGTGTGTGTGCGTGTATGTGCGCGCGCGTTAGTGTGCTGTGTGCGTGCATACGTGTGTGTGTGTTTGTGTGTGTGTGTGTGTGTGTGTGTTTGTGCGCGCACGCGCGCGCGCGCGCGCGCGCGTGTGTGTGTGTGTGTGTGTGAGTGTGTATGCTTATGACTCGTGAACGCAGAATTGTGTAAGTGTGTGTGTGTGTGTGTGTGTGTGTGTGTGTGTGTGTGTGTGTGTGTTTTCTGCTTATATTTCTTAGATGCTGAATTGTTAAAACTTGTAAAGTGCCCTGTAGCCTACCTTGTTAGGATGGGCGCTATATTATTATTATTATAAGGAGTTTGAGCCAAAGGGCGTTTTCCAGTAGTCTTTTGGACACAATCGCAAGAGTATCGACCACCAGCGGTCTACTTATGTTGGTTTTTTTTAAATGTTTTTTTCCTTTGTCAGGAAAAGGTAGGTGCTTATTTTTGCAAGTACACCACTTGGTACTAATTTGGAAAAAAAAATTTTAAATGTGTAATTATGAATAATAAATACAATCGTTACAATCTGGCAATTTTTCTTTGTGCTTTACTCAGTTTGAACGAGTGAATGAGAAAAGCAAGAAGAAAAAAACAAAAAACAAAAACAAAAAAAATAGTAGTAGTTACAAGGAGGTTTGTTTTTCATTTTCAGTTACAAACAAACAGACAGACAGACACAGAACATTATAGTGACAATACAGTAATACCACGTACTACGAATTTGAGAAAATAGCATGCACACACACACACACACATATATATATATATATATATATATATGTTAAAAAATATTTTTAAAAATGAAGTATTAAAATCTACAAGCTTGTTTCTGGCGTTGCTATCTTCAGGATGTCTTTTGGGGCACGCCAACGATCTTTTATGGCGTGCGGGACTTGATTTCAACTCTGTGTGTGCAGGCGGATCTCATTTGCTGCACGTGCGGTCTGTGGTTCTTATTGGGGCCTGTTCAGATGGAATGTGCTAGCAAAGATTTCCACTTGTGCCTGCAATTGTTTACAATTTCTACTTTTGTGTTCAGAGTTGCTAAGTGTGGTTTGCATAATATTAACCATTTTTCTGTGGAGCATACATTGCATCTTTTTGAGATATTGTTGTATGGTGTTGCTCTTTTTATGATTTTCCATGATATGTTGTCGTCTATTTTTTTATCTTTGAGTCTCCAAATGTAGTTACTCAGCTCTGTTTGATTTTTGTATTTTTCATTTTTGAATGACTGTTTGTGGTTTGCGTATCTGGTTTTGAAAGTGTTTTCAGTAATCCCTATATAGGGATTACTGAAAACACTTTCAAAACCAGATACGCAAACCACAAACAGTCATTCAAAAATGAAAAATACAAAAATCAAACAGAGCTGAGTAACTACATTTGGAGACTCAAAGATAAAAAAAATAGACGACAACATATCATGGAAAATCATAAAAAGAGCAACACCATACAACAATATCTCAAAAATCATAAAAAGAGCAACACCATACAACAATATCTCAAAAAGATGCAATGTATGCTCCACAGAAAAATGGTTAATATTATGCAAACCACACTTAGCAACTCTGAACACAAAAGTAGAAATTGTAAACAATTGCAGGCACAAGTGGAAATCTTTGCTAGCACATTCCATCTGAACAGGCCCCAATAAGAACCACAGACCGCACGTGCAGCAAATGAGATCCGCCTGCACACACAGAGTTGAAATCAAGTCCCGCACGCCATAAAGATCGTTGGCGTGCCCAAAAGACATCCTGAAGATAGCAACGCTAGAAACAAGCTTGTAGATTTTAATACTTCATTTTTAAAAATATTTTTTAACAGATGTTGCTCCCCAAGGGGTTGAGCACCTTCAGATTTTTTAAGGACTTTTTTTTATATTGTTCATAATAATCGCTCCTCACGTTGAGCACTGTGGTCTGACAAAATCTAAAATGGAGAAAATCAACTTTAGGCAATCCACTAAAAACATACCATTTTCAAACCCACAAACTTACACTAAAAAACTGATAGAACAAACCGAGAAATTTGTGCGCAACATGAGATGGAAGGCGTTCTTCTTCCTAAACCCAAATGCAAAGAATGAAGACAAAAATACATATGGATTCAAATCATGGCGATCACCTCCGACAATAGATGAAATGAAACCTTTTGAAGACAAAATGAAGGGACTGATAGCCAATATTAAATTCAAAAAATCAAATAACAACTTTCAAACATCACTAGCAAATGATATAAAACAAATCCAAAATGATAAAAAGATATTCGTAAAGGCTGACAAAACGAGCAATTTTTACAAAATGGAACCAAATGAATACTCTCAACTCTTAAACAAAAACATCCAGAAAAACTACAAGAAAGCTGATAAAACCACACATAGTAACATCCGCAAAAAAGAAAAAGAGCTTGCACACCGCATGGAGTTAAGTTATAGGGTAGAGGCAACAGCAACAAAAGAAGCCTTCATAACGCTTAAAGACCACAAGCCTAACTTCCAAAACAACCCAACATGTAGATTAATAAACCCATCTAAATCCGAACTGGGCAAAATAAGCAAGAGAATTTTGGAAAAGGCTATAGAAGATATAAAATCAAACACCGAATACAACCTTTGGAAAAACAGCTATGAAGTCATACAATGGTTTAAGAAACTCAACAAACAAAGAAATACAACGTTCATTACATTTGACATAGTAGACTTCTATCCATCCATAGATGAAGAACTACTCAACAAAGCTTTGAAATTTGCCAACAAATACACAAATATAACAGAGTCAGAAATGGAGATTATTTTCCACACCAAAAAAAACCTTACTCCATAGCAGAAATGAAACTTGGATTAAAAAAAACGAGCAAAAACTCCACATTTGATGTAACCATGGGATCGTATGATGGTGCCGAAACATGTGAACTAGTCGGACTATTCATGCTATCCAACATCCAAAAACAACTTGGAAAACAGGCCGGTTTATACAGAGATGACGGCCTCGCTGCATTAAACAATAATCCAAGAACCATTGAAAACAAGAAAAAAGAATTATGTAAAATCTTTAAAAACCACAACTTAAAAATCACAATAGAAACAAACAAAAAAGTAGTGAATTACCTAGACATAACATTAGACCTCAATGACCATGTGTACAAACCATACAAAAAACCCAATGACATACCAGTCTACGTAAACATCAAAAGCAACCACCCACCATCTATACTAAAAACAATACCCAATGGTATAAACAAGAGACTATCCAACCTGTCATGCAATGAAAACGCATTCAATGATGCAGCAACAGAATATCAAGAAGCATTACAAAAAGTGGTTACAATTACAAACTACAATACAGTCCAGACAACAGCACGAACAGAAATAAGAAAAATAGGAAAAGAAAGATCATATGGTACAACCCACCATACGATGGACAAGTAAAAACAAATGTAGGAAAAGAATTCTTTAAAATCTTGGCAACATCATTCCCAAAAGAACACAAACTGTCCAAAATATTCAACAAAAACACCATTAAACTATCATACTCATGTATGCCCAACCTCAAAAACATGATTGACTCATCTAACAAAATGAAAAGCAACATAAAAGAGAAGGGTGCCGAAAGGACATCTTGCAACTGCACTAAAAAAAAACAGTGTCCCCTAAGCAATAAATGTCTTCACAGCAACATTGTATACCAAGCTACGGTAACATCAGAAAATGAAAAAGAAACATATATAGGGATTACTGAAAACACTTTCAAAACCAGATACGCAAACCACAAACAGTCATTCAAAAATGAAAAATACAAAAATCAAACAGAGCTGAGTAAATACATTTGGAGACTCAAAGATAAAAAAATAGACGACAACATATCATGGAAAATCATAAAAAGAGCACACCATGCAACAATATCTCAAAAAGATGCAATGTATGCTCCACAGAAAAATGGTTAATATTATGCAAACCACACTTAGCAACTCTGAACACAAAAGTAGAAATTGTAAACAATTGCAGGCACAAGTGGAAATCTTTGCTAGCACATTCCATCTGAACAGGCCCCAATAAGAACCACAGACCGCACGTGCAGCAAATGAGATCCGCCTGCACACACAGAGTTGAAATCAAGTCCCGCACGCCATAAAGATCGTTGGCGTGCCCAAAAGACATCCTGAAGATAGCAACGCTAGAAACAAGCTTGTAGATTTTAATACTTCATTTTTAAAAATATTTTTTAACAGATGTTGCTCCCCAAGGGGTTGAGCACCTTCAGATTTTTTAAGGACTTTTTTTTATATTGTTCATAATATATATATATATATATATATATATATATATATATATATATATACATACATACATACATATATAGATATATATACACATACATATACACGCATATACATACACATATACATACACATACACACATATATACATATACATATATATATATATATATATATATATATATATATATACAAATACACATACCAATACATATAAATATACACGACTACAACGGGGAGGCGGAAGGACACACACACACGCACACAGGTGTGGGATACAAGAGAGAGTTATTAGTTGATTATCATAGTCGATACAGCATATATATATATATATATATATATATATATATATATATATATATATACATGATATTTTTATCACTAGTATCAGTTAAAGTTGATCTATACATAGTATAGTTTTTATCCTAGTAAGTTATGTGGAGTGAAACAAGTTACAGCATGATGAGACCTCTTCGGGATGCTCAAGGTAGCTTTCTACAACATCCTCTTTTCTCCTTTTCTTCTTTCATGGCATGCCACACACAGCTTGTATGATACTGATAGGAATCGACTAAGTACTGTAACATAGTATAAATATTGAAAACAGATTGCATGATTGGGTGGGGTGTGTTTTGACGAAGATCAAAGAGCAGATACCCGTGCAGGGCTGATGTTGCGTCTGTATAAGCTTCCTGTACATACTTCAGTTTTCCGGGAAAACTGTTCTGCCAAATGAGGTGTTGTTGTTGTTGTTGCTGTTGTTGTTGTTGTTGTTGTCGTCGTCGTCGTCATACCCTGGCTAAAAGACTCCGGGGATCACCCGAACAGCCGAAGTACTTGAACACTATGGTACAAATGCATCAGGTGGGGATGAGAACATTACGTGTGTGACCGTTTTTGATTACCCCGCCACGTGGGCAGCCACACTCCGACTTCGGGGGATTTTACAGACTGATAATGTCATGCTAGGAGCTTGTCACAACTGAAGATAATCCCCGCATAAGTATGCAGAGCATAACAACATTTTGATGTAGCCTTGGGTGCTCTAGCCTTTGTCAATTGGCCTGACACAGCCTTAAGCCAAGGCGGGCCAAATGAGTGACCTGAGAGGCCTCCCGCTATTTGTAAACACCTCGATAAAATGATTGTTTAAAGAACTGGTGCGATGTTCCTTGTTTTTAGAAAACAGGTTCTGAACCCCAAGTACATAACGCTGGTATTTCGACGATGACTGCCCTTGGTAAAGAGTTTTGTCACTCTTTCGTCCGTCTCGTTCATGAGATCATCGACGATGATCAGTCGGGACTTATCAGGTTCCACGTGTCTATGTTTGGAAGCCCTTCTATAAATGTAGCGCTATCATTTATATTTTTAATATCGGTTTAAGCCCCTAGCCGTTCCCCGTAGCACCACACGATTTCACAAGTAGGGGTGTCATCATTTTATCTATGAACGTGATAAATTTCGTGACGAGGTAAGTTTTTCCAATCCGCTCGGTCCACTAATGACCGCTGAGATATGATGTGACCAGATCACCTCCATTGTCTCCAAATCAAATGATCTCTGGTATTCCCTCGGTTTTTATGGCAAATATATGAACATAACAGACAGACAGACAGACAGAGAGAGAGAAAGAGAGAGAGAGAGAGAGAGAGAGAGAGAGAGAGGATGGAAGAGAGAGAGAGAGACAGACAGACAGACACACAGACAGAGAGAGAGAGAGAGAGACAGACAGACAGAGAGGAGGTGCAGAGACACGCACACACACACACACACACACACACACACACACACACACACACACACACACACACACACAGAGGCGTGCACACACACACACACACACACACACACACACACACACACACACACACACACACACACACACACAGGGTCAACATTTTACATCTGTCATTTACTTCCACAATATCAAATGTACCAATATTCCCTCAGAAGAAGCATGTCAAACAATAAACAAGTGGGGTAACATTTGCTCCCATAAGAAAACCTAACACAGAGTAACTTTTATTCAAGACTGGCACAGCCTTTTAAACTTGAATAAAGTTAGACAAATACATAGACGAACAAACAATCTGATAGTGGGGGAAAAAACAAGCGCAGGCCAACAACTCAACTGTCTTCATGGGAGTTTGAAGATGGAGAAACTGGAAACATGAAATTAAGAAAATATATTACAGATATGAAAACGTTTTACATTTTATACTATTTGCATAATGTCTTTTAGTTTTTCAGCAAAACTTTTTTCCTCTCCACACTTTCGTTTGGTTTCATTTACTACCCTTCACTGGCTGCTTTGGGGGGGGGGGGGGGGTGCTATTGGATTCTTTTTTGCACCCTTGGTGGTAAGAACACCACGTATTATGGACTGTGGTGTGTCTCTATTTGACGCCAGGAGCGTAACTTTTATTCAAGACTGGCACAGCCTTTTAAACTTGAATAAAAGTTACTCTGTGTTAGGTTTTTTATGGGAGCAAAAGTTATCCCACTTGTTTACTGTTTATTGTTTACTGTTCCCTGCCTCATTTCATTTCCAATTTCATGTTAAACAGAACGCAACACATTAACGCTGCGTACCTTATTACTTAATACCCAATACAGGAACCTCCCGCTGAAAGACACACCAACATTCCCTCAGAACAAACATGTTAAACAGAACGCAACACATTAACGCTGCGTACCTCATCGCCTTATACCGAATAAGTTCAAGACAAATTCTTCAAGATAAAAACTTTGCAGTTCATGTGTGCCCAGTTCAGAGATTCTTAGTCAGTATGACCAGCCGTCCCGATCTTCAAGACAGAAATGTCTTGACCTTGGTCAAAATGGTCTTCATGCAGACCGGACACATCTCCAAGGCCGAGCCGCAGGTATGATAGAACATGAAATGTCCGCAGGGGACGAAGGTGAGGTCGGCAGGTGTCTCCCGGCATTAACGACACGCCCGCCTGGCTCTCAACCGTTGGTTCTCCTCTGCCAGGTACCACAGTCTGGATAGAAGACGTAGTTTACTAAATTGTCCATCCAGAGCTAACTGCATCATACTATAAGCTTGTGCTGCGGTGAGCTTCTTACGTGGTGGGGGTGTGGAGTTACTGGCCAAGGGGTGTGGTGGGTCTTGCGGCATACTGAATAACTTCCTCCTCCCCTAAGGAAAAAAAACAAACAAAAAAAACGACAAAACTCAAACTTTCTAGTGATGATGATGATGCGAGACGCTGTGACCCTGGCACAAAATCTAAAAGATCAGATTAAGCTGTAAGACATGGTAAACTTTACTGCGGCAACC
>JAMYXO010000279.1:0-32500 GCA_033310375.1 Conus canariensis | reverse complement strand
GTGAGACACTTCCCATATGCAGAATTTCCAAGGAGTCTCATAGCCTCCGCGAAAATCGCTTTATTAGGATTTGTGTCTCCAAGCCACTGACTGGTGGTCACGTTTTGAGCAAATTGTTGAAAACACGCCTTGGGGAAGTATAATTATAAAAATTGCTGTATGTCAGTGACCACGAGACCATGCTCCAAGTACCATTTTAGTAGCGGAGTGTAAAGAAGAATCCCCTTTCCAAAGTAGCTGGCTATCAGGGTTCTTCTGGGTCTCTGTAGGAGTTTGTGGGCTTCGGCATACGCCTTCATATGAGCCCTAATGTCGTCCCTGGACACTTCCGCGTTCTTGAAAATGGCCTGAAGTTCCGAGAACTGATCTTGCAGGTGATCGGGAACTTCGATGTCACACTGGACCCAAAGATTTTTCTCTTCCTAATACTGTCCAGTATTTCATATTTTGAGTGTGAGCTGCACGACCAATTTTCGGGGTCGCGCAATCGGCAATAACACCGTCCCTCTCACACGCCCGTTTTGCCCCCCGCCCCCCCCCCCCCCCCCCACCTCTCGTAGTTTCGTTCTAGTGCAACTGATTACACCACTCACACTCCCCAGTGGTGACAACTTCAACTCCTTCTTTGTTTTTCAGGTAGTCTTCGATTTCCAGTGTTTTCGCTCGACGTTCTTCAAACGTCGGAAAGCCAGCTGGTGACTGTTTATTAGCTGTCAGATGACAGTCATGACCGCGACAGTAACAGCCATAAAACTGGTAGACTCGGCTGTTTTCCGGATCCCACCCATCCACGGAAACATGGCGTTTCCTCTCCCCGCGTGTTGGATGTTCAACCCGTGACACCAGATCAGGTATTGCAACCAGCGACAACACTGTTTGCTGACAAACCTGACCGCGGAAAATTTGAACCCGTCCTTCCTACGACGTACTGGGATACCCATAGGCATCTCTTGGGACAACGCTCATAGGTAGAGACAATTGGAGTCCAACCCGACAGGCACAAGGAGGTTATTAGCATGCGCACTGTGCAGAAGGTTGTTACTAGTAAGAGGTACAGGACGCTTAGAAGCAAGCTGATACAGGTAAAAATTAGTTACAAGCTCCATTGTGTGAAACGCTATCAACAAGATGATCAAAGCAACAGGAAGCCATTAGCAAGTTGTACAGCGCGAAAGGAGATCACCAGGAACCAGAACTGCATGAAAGGATGCTTTCAAGATACTACACAGAATGAAAGATAAGTAACCTACCTGACGGCGTCTGTCTCCTCCAACAAATATCTGGAAAAGATGAAAGACAAAAAAACATGAGCCCAAAGAGGCTCATGTAGAAGGTTATTAGCAAGCTATACTTGACAAAGTGAGGTTATAAGCAAACTGTGAAGGGCGAACACACGTTACTAGACATAGCTGGTTTCTAAAAAAGCTGTACTGGGTAAAACCAGGCAGCTTGCTAGAGGTACTGGCACAAGGAGGTTATTAGCATGCGTATTGGGCAGAAGGTCGTTACTAGTAAGTGGTACTGGACACTTAGAAGCAAGCTGATACAGGTAAAAGTTAATAGCAAGCTCTATTGAGTAAAACGTTATCCAACAAGATGATCAAAGCAACAGGAAGCTATTAGCAAGTTGTACAGCGCGAAAGGAGGTCACCAGGAAGCAGAACTGTATGGAAGGATGTTTTCAAGATACTACACAGAATGAAAGATAAGTAACCTACCTGACGGCGTCTGTCTCCTCCAACAAATATCTGGAAACGATGAAAGACAAAAAACATGAGCCAAAAGAGGCTCAGTAGGTTTACTTATCCAGAAATGATTAAAACAGGTGTAGCATAGCAAACACTAGCGCAAGCATTACAGGACCAAACGACGAACAACAGGGCACAACCCCCAAAACAAGCGCAAGTGTTGCATGGTGAAAGATAGGGCAATACATGCAAGTGTTACAGTGAGGAAATAGATTATTAGCAGGTTGCAGTGGGCAAAAGGAGAATATTAGTAAGCTCTATCACGCTAGAGGTTATTAGCAAGCTATAGTGGGCAGCAGGAGATTATTAGCAAGTTCTGCTGTGCAGAAGGTTATTAGCAAGCTGTAGTGGGCAGCAGGAGGTTATTAGCAAGTTCTGCTGTGCAAAAGGAGGTTAGTAGTTAGCTTTAGTGGGCAAAAGGGGGTTAGTAGAAGCACGACGTGGCAAAACGTTAGTAGCAAACTGTAGTGCACGCAAAGAGTACTAAAGCAAGCTGTACTTGAAAAAGGAGGTTTTAAGTAAACTATACAGTGAAGGAGGGTTTACATATAAGCTGTCCACGGCAAAAGCTTTGTAGCAAGTTGAGCTAGAAAGTAGAACGTTAGGTATATAGTAGAACGTTAGTAGCAGCTGTACTGGGTAAAATGATGTTACAAGTAAGCTCTACTGTGTAAAAAGGAGGTTCTTAATGAGCTTTTCTTTGAAAAAAGGGTAATAGCTAGCTGTACGGTGGACAAGTAGGTCATTGCAAGCTGTAGGGAGCAGACGGTTATTAGCAAGCTATACTTGGCAAAGTGAGGTTATAAGCAAGCTGTGCAGGGCAAACACAATTTACTAGAAAAATGTACTAGACACTAGCTGGTTTCTAAAAAACTGTACTAGGTAAAAGCAGGCAGCTTGCAAGAGGTACTGGCACAAGGAGATTATTAGCATGCGTACTGTGCAGAAGGTTGTTACTAGTAAGCGGTACTGGACACTTAGTAGCAAGCTGATACAGGTAAAATTTATTACCAAGCTCTATTGAGTAAAACGTCATCAACAAGATGACCAAAGCAGCAGGAAGCTATTAGCAAGTTGCACGGCGCGAAAGGAGGTCACCAGGAAGCAGAACTGCATCCAAAGGATGTTATCAAGATACTACAGCGAAAGAAAGATAAGTAACCTATCTGACAGCGTCCATCTCCTCCAACAAATATCTGGAAAAGATGAAAGACAAAAAACATGAGCCAAAAGAGGCTCAGTAGGTTTACTTATCCAGAAATGATTAAACAGGTGTAGCGTAGCAAACACTAGCGCAAGCATTACAGGACGAAACGACGAACAACAAGTGCAAGCGTAAAGCAGGGCACAAACCCCCAAAACCAGCGCAAGTGTTGCATGGTGAAAGATAGGGCAATAAATGCAAGTGTTACAGCGAGGAAATAGATTATTAGCAGGTTGCAGTGGGCAAAAGGAGGATATTAGTAAGCTCTATCACGCTAGAGGTTATTAGCAAGCTGTACTGGACAGCACGAGACTATTAGCAAGTTGTGCTGTGCAGAAGGAGGTTATTAGCAAGCTGTAGTGGGCAGCAGGAGGTTATTAGCCAGTTCGCTGTGGAAAAGGAGGTTACAAGTTAGCTTTAGTGGGCAAAAGGGGGTTAGTAGAAGCACGACGTGGCAAAAAGTTAGTAGCAAACTGTAGTGCACGCAAAGAGTACTAAAGCAAGCTGTACTTGGAAAAGAAGGTTTTAAGTAAACAATACAGCAAAGGAGGGTTTACATATAAGCTGTCCACGGTAAAAGCTTTGTAGCAAGTTGAGCTAGAAAGTAGAACGTTGCTAGTAGAACGTTAGCAATTAGCAAGTTGTACAGCGCGAAAGGAGGTCACCAGGAAGGAGAACTGCATGAAAGGATGTTATGGAGATACTACAGTGAAAGTTGTACTGTGCAAAAGGAGGTTACAAGTTAGCTTTAGTGGGCGAAAGGGGGTTAGTAGAAGCACGACGTGGCAAAAAGTTAGTAGCAAACTGTAGTTCACGCAAAGAGTACTAAAGCAAGCTGTACTTGGAAAAGGAGGTTTTAAGGAAACAATACAGCGAAGCAGGCTTTACATATAAGCTGTCCACGGTAAAAGCTTTGTAGCAAGTTGAGCTAGAAAGTAGAACGTTGCTAGTAGAACGTTAGTAGCAGCTGTACTGGGTAAAATGATGTTACAAGCAAGCTCTATTGTGTAAAAAGGAGGTTATTAATGAGCTGTTCTTTGAAAAAAGGGATTAGCTAGCTGTACTGGGGAAAAGTAGTTCTTTGCAAGCTGTTAAGAGCAGATAGTTATTAGCAAGCTATACTTGGCAAAGTGAGGTTCTAAGCAAGTGTGTGCAGGGCAAACACAATTTACAAGAAAAAAATGTACTAGACATTGGCTGGTTTCTAAAAAGCTGTACCAGGTAAAAGCAGGCAGCTTGCAAGAGGTACTGGCACAAGGAAGTTATTAGCATGCATATAGGGCAGAAGGGTTGTCACTAGTAAGCGGTACTGGACACTTAGTAGCAAGCTGATACAGGTAAAAGTTAATAGCAAGCTCTATTGAGTAAAACGTTATCAACAAGATGATCAAAGCAACAGGAAGCATTTAGCAAGTTGCACAGCGCGAAAGGAGGTCACCAGGAAGCAGAACTGCATGAAAGGATGTTATAGAGATACTACAGTGTAAGAAAGATAAGTAACCTACCTGACGCCGCTTATTAGCAAATTGTGCTGTGCAGAAGGAGGTTATTAGCAAGCTGTAGTTGGCAGCAGAAGGTTATTAGCAAGTTGTGCTGTGCAGAAGAAGGTTACTAGTTAGCTTTAGTGGGTGAAAGGAGGTTAGTAGAAGCACAACGTGGCAAAACGTTAGTAGCACACTGTAGTGCACGCAACGAGTACTAAAGCAAGCTGTACTTGGAAAAGGATTTTTTAAGTAAATTACACAGTGAAGGAGGGTTTACATATAAGGTGTACACAGCAAAAGATTTGTAGCAAGCTGACCTAGAAGGGAGAATGTTAGTAGCAGTTGTACTGGGAAACACGACGCTACTAGCAAGCTGTATTGTGTAAAAGGAAGGTTATTAGTGATCTGGTCTTTGACGAAAAAGGTATTAGCTAGCTGTATTGGGGAAAAGTACGTCATTGCAAGCTGTAGGGAGCACATGGTTATTAGAAAGCTATACTTGGCAAAGTGAGGTATAAAGCAAGTGTGTGCTGGGCAAACAGAATTTACAAGAAAAAAATGTACTTGACATTAGCTGGTTTCTAAAAAGCTGTACCAGGTAAAAGCAGGCAGCTTGCAAGTGGTACTGGCACAAGGAAGTTATTAGCATGCGTATTGTCAGAAGGGTTGTTACTAGTAAGCGGTACTGGACACTTAGTAGCAAGCTGATACAGGTAAAAGTTAATAGCAAGCTCTATTGAGTAAAACGTTATCAACAAGATGATCAAAGCATCAGGAAGCTATTAGCAAGTTGTACAGCGCGAAAGGAGGTCACCAGGAAGCAGAACTGCATGAAAGGATGTTATGGAGATACTACAGTGAAAGAAAGATAAGTAACCTACCTGACGCCGCTTATTAGCAAATTATGCTATGCAGAAGGAGGTTATTAGCAAGCTGTGCTGTGCAAAAGGAGGTTACTAGTTAGCTTTAGCAGGTGAAAGGGGATTAGTAGAAGCCCTACGTGGCACAAAGTTAGTAGCAAACTGTAGTGCACGCAAAGAGTACTAAAGCAAGCTGTACTTGGAAAAGGAAGTTTTAAGGAAACTACACAGTGAAGGAGGGTTTATATGTAAGCCGTACACGTCATAAGCTTTGTAGCAAGCTGAGCTAGAAGGGCGAACGTTAGTAGCGGTTGTACTGGGTAAAACTACGCTACTAGCAAGCTGTACTGTGTAAAAAAGAAGGTTATTAATGAGCTGGTCTTTGCCAAAAAAGGGATTACCTAGCTGTACTGGGGAAAAGTACGTCATTGCAAGCTGCAGGGAGCAGATGGTTATTAGCAAGCTATACTTGGCAAAGTGAGGTTATAAGCAAGTGTGTACAGGTCAAACACAATTTACTAGAAAAAAAATGTACTTGACAGTAGCTGGTTTCTAAAAAGCTGTACAGGGTAAAAGCAGGCAGCTTGCAAGTGGTACTGGCACAAGGAAGTTATTAGCATGCGTATTGGGCAGAAGGGTTGTTACTAGTAAGCGGTACTGGACACTTAGTAGCAAGCTGATACAGGTAAAGGTTAGTAGCAAGCTCTATTGAGTAAAACGTTATCAACAAGATGACCAAAGCAACAGGAAGCTATTAGCAAGTTGTACTGCACGAAAGGAGGTCACGAAGAAGCAGAAGTGCGTGAAAGGATGTTATCGAGATACTACAGTGAAAGAAAGATAAGTAAACCTACCTGACGGCGTCTGTCTCCTCCACCGAAAATCTGAAAAATAATGAAAGACAAAAATCATGAGCCAAAAGAGGACCAGTAGGTTTATTCATCAGAAATGATTAAAATCACATGCAGCAATGCGAACACTAGTGCAAACATTACAGGACGAAACGACGAACAACAAGTGCAAGCGTAAAGCAGGGCAAACCCCCCAAAACAAGTGTAAGTGTTGCATGGTGAAAGATAGGGCAATACATGCAAGTGTTACAGCGGGGAAATAGATTATAAGCAGGTTGCAGTGGGCAAAAGGAGGATATTAGTAAGCTCTATCACGCTACTGGTTATTAGCAAGCTGTAGTGGGCAGCAGGAGGTTATTAGCCAGTTGTACTGTGCATAAGGAGGTTACAAGTTAGCTTTAGTGGGCGAAACGGGATTAGTAGAAGCCCTACGTCGCACAAAGTTAGTAGCAAACTGTAGTTCACGCAAAGAGTACAAAAGCAAGCTGTACTTGGAAAAGGAGGTTTTAAGGAAACAATACAACGAAGCAGGCTTTACATATAAGCTGTCCACGGTAAAAGCTTTGTAGCAAGTTGAGCTAGAAAGTAGAACGTTGCTAGTAGAACGTTAGTAGCAGCTGTACTGGGTAAAACGATGTTACAAGCAAGCTCTATTGTGTAAAAAGGAGGTTATTAATGAGCTGTTCTTTGAAAAAAGGGATTAGCTAGCTGTACTGGGGAAAAGTAGTTCTTTGCAAGCTGTTAAGAGCAGATAGTTATTAGCAAGCTATACTTGGCAAAGTGAGGTTCTAAGCAAGTGTGTGCAGGGCAAACACAATTTACAAGAAAAAAATGTACTAGACATTGGCTGGTTTCTAAAAAGCTGTACCAGGTAAAAGCAGGCAGCTTGCAAGAGGTACTGGCACAAGGAAGTTATTAGCATGTGTATTGGGCAGAAGGGTTGTTACTAGTAAGCGGTACTGGACACTTAGTAGCAAGTTGATACAGGTAAAAGTTAATAGCAAGCTCTATTGAGTAAAACGATATCAACAAGATGATCGAAGCATCAGGAAGCTATTAGCAGGTTGTACAGCGCGAAAGGAGGTCACCAGGAAGCAGAACTGCATGAAAGAATGTTATGGAGATACTACAGTGAAAGAAAGATAAGTAACCTACCTGGCGCCGCTTATTAGCAAATTGTGCTGTGCAGAAGGAGGTTATTAGCAAGCTGTAGTTGGCAGCAGAAGGTTATTAGCAAGTTGTGCTGTGCAGAAGGAGGTTACTAGTTAGCTTTAGTGGGCGAAAGGGGTTAGTAGAAGCACGACGTGGCAAAAAGTTAGTAGCAACCTGTAGTGCACGCAACGAGTACTAAAGCAAGCTCTACTTGGAAAAGGATTTTTTAAGTAAACTACACAGCGAAGGAGGGTTTACATATAAGCTGTCCATGACAAAAGATTTGTAGCAAGCTGAGCAAGAAGGGAGAACGTTAGTAGCAGTTGTACTGGGAAACACGATGCTACTAGCAAGCTGGATTGTGTAAAAAGAAGGTTAGTAATGAGCTGGTCTTTGACAAAAAAGGTATTAGCTAGCTGTATTGGGGAAAAGTACGTCATTGCAAGCTGTAGGGAGCACATGGTTATTAGCAAGCTATACTTGGCAATGTGAGGTTATAAGCAAGTGTGTGCAGGGCAAACACAATTTACTAGAAAAAAAATGTACTAGACATTAGCTGCTTTCTAAAAAGCTGTACAGGGTAAAAGCAGGCAGCTTGCAAGTGGTACTGGTACAAGGAAGATATTAGCATGCGTATTGTCAGAAAAGCTGATACAGGTAAAGGTTAATAGCAAGCTCTATTGAGTAAAACGTTATCAACAAGATGACCAAAGCAACAGGAAGCTATTAGCAAACTTAAAGACAACAATAACAAAACCAGTTCCATTGTACTCAAATCAGTCAGTGAAATGCACTACAGAGGTCATCCATAATCATACTGATCTACTGGAATAACCGACGACATTGACATGTGCGTATCACTGAAAGCAGACGCACATGAAAACAGACGACATCCTGTGACATATCGGACACAGTCTTGGCCTAGGTCAAACGTAACTCTGTAACATCGGAGACGGTTTTAACATTAATACTCCTACCGTTAACCGACTTCATTATCACCTTTCCGTTTTTTGTCCACGCCTGCTGACAAACCGACGTCTCATTTTTGACTGCACAAAGTAACTGGTAAGTTCGGGGAGTCAGATCCTCCACTATAGTTATCTTTGTGCCTTTCAAGTTCTTACGAGCGTATAGCACAGAGTCTCGAACACGACGCGAAATAAACCTGACAATAATTCCGCGACCCGAGGCTTTCGGAACACTGTTTTTTCCAGCTTTAAGCCTTTCCTGTTTCGGGCCCACCCGATGCACAGCTTCTATGTCCTCTCTCCTTACCTTGATTTTGAGTTTGTCACATATGAGAGAGAGAACATTCTCCTCGCACTGTAGGCCCGTTTCCTCAGCCCCGTTCTCGTCTTCCTTTACCCCAAAGATGCGGACATTGTTCCTGCGGGAACAAGCAGAAAGATCCTCTGCACGGCGGTCTGCAAGTTCGGCAAGATGCCGCACTTCCGCCAGCTGGGTCGACATCTGCTGTTCCCTCTTCCTGCTGTCTTTTGCCCGTTCATAAAATATCTTGTGTTGTTCTGTGGCTAAGTCTATGGTCGACATTGTGTAGAGTAGGGGTCAAGGCCAGACTTGACAGATAGGGTCAAGGGAGTAATCCTGTGGTTTGTATGTTGTGTGAATTCTTTTCATTACCTCATGTTTATAAAAATTTTCCTAAGCGAATAAATTAGCTACAAATGGACGTCAGGTAGGCGTCGCCCTGTGTGCCTTTCTGCTCGGTTTTGTTCCCATTATTTCTCTTTGCGTTTATGATAAAACAAGTTCGTGTTTTGATCACGTGACTTGTGTACCAAAAATAGTCACCAGCGTAGCGTGACAATTCCGATGTTTTACTTTAAGGCTTTGGAGAAGAAACTTACGTTTTCTGTTCATTCTAATTATACCCACTTGTACTTATTCGTGTTGGAGTAATGGCGGTGGGCCTTTATATAACAGGTTAGTGTTTATATTGTTGTTTTCAAGTTAATGTTTTGTAATTTGTCATTCATGTTTGCCGTGTATGTGATATGTGGTGTGCTTGTGATTGAGACCGAAACTGGGTCAAATTTGTTTTTACTGTGCATCTGCAAAAAAATGATAACTGGGACAGGTCTGGGATGCTTGTTATTCCGGACAATTGTCACAAGTGTTAGCTCATATATAAGCAAATGGAAAAATGCACTTTTTTTACAGTGTGTAGTTCTGACTCTGGTTAGTTTTTTACGCTCTCTTTCCCAAATTTCTAGGAAGATAATTGATCTGTTTATCCCGTTAACAAGTTTTTTGTTGTTGTCTTGTAAAACATGATGGCTCAGAATCATTCGTTTAAAATTTGCTCATTAAACTGTAATGGGCTCAATAACTCAAAAAAACGAAGAGATGTTTTTGATTTTCTTAGAAGAAAAGAGTCCCACATATACTGTCTTCAGGAGACTCACACAAAGAAGATTCTGAGAGCTTTATATGAGCCAGCTGGGGTTATAATGTATGGTTGTGTGGCACAGAAACAAACAAAAATGGAGTAGCTGTGCTCTTTTATAGCAATTTTGAGTACAAGTTGCTTGATGTTATTCGAGATAGGAATGGATGTTACATTATAATGAATATTGAGTTTTTGAAAAAAATATTTACTCTAGTGAACCTATATGGGCCCAGTGGTGGTGATAACCCTGAATTCTTTGATAGAGTGTGCGAACACATTGAACGCATTGGTAACCAACACGTTATAATTAATGGAGACTGGAACTGTGTATTGAACAGGGATATAGATGCTCGAAATTACACCAGTGTCAGGAATCGTCCAAGAACTCGTGGAAAAATAAAGGATATAATGACAAAATACAATCTATTTGATGTTTACAGAGATATGTATCCAGACAAAAGAGAATATACATGGCGGAAATTCAACTCTTTTAAACAAGCAAGACTTGATTATTTCATGACCGAGGAAATATTGTCAGAAGTTAATGATGTTCGCATAGATCCAGGTATAGGTCTGATCATTCTCTTGTTACATTAATTTTTAAAAAAGAACAGTTCAGACGGGACCGTCCTTTCTGGAAATTTAATAACAGTTTATTAAAAGACAAACAATACATTTCTGAAATTAAAAAGTAATAAGCGAGGTAAAAAAACAATATGCATTACCCGTTTACAACTTGGATAACATTGACAATATAAAGAATGAGAACTTGTCATTCCAAATTGATGATCAACTTTTTTTATGAAACCCTATTGCTTGAAATCAGGGGCAAAACAATCTCATACAGTTCACATAAAAAATATGGAATTAAAGAAAGAACAGGAGCTTGAAGCAAACATTAAAAATATTGAACGAAATCTATACGAACAAGACATTCCTAAACTAGAGAATTTAAAAACGGAACTACAAGAAATCAGGGATCATAGAATCCAAGGTGTGGCAGTGCGTTCAAGGGTCCGCTGGTTGAACCAAGGCGAAAAGATTAACAAGTATTTCTGTAATCTTGAAAATCGAAATTTTGTTGATAAATCAATCCCTTTCTTAGAGAGAGAAGACGGGTCAGTCATTTCAGACCAAAATAGCATTCTTTCTGAAACTAAACATTTTTACGAAAATCTATATAGCTTTAGAGATGTGGCAGATATTAACATCTCGGATAGAGATAAATAATATGCGGGCACTAAATCACCATCTTATTTTGCCCGAAACCCTCCATTTCACAAACAATCTTGTCCATCTCATGCTACTTTTTGCCAAAACTAGCGCCTTTCTTACAATCAAAATTAACATGCAAAACCTCCAAAAATTGACGTAATCGTTATTTTAAATGGGGTCTTCGTGCAAAACAAAGATGTGCAATTTAGAGGCCCGCATATTATTTATCTCTCTCCTCTTCTGATTAATCTTCTATCTCAAGCACTACCAACAAATCAGAACAAACAACCGGCCTTCCATCTTGGTTAGTTATTTTTACACACACTGAATTTATAGACCCCTCAACTAATTCTTTAAACCGGCTGTCTTCACCAAATGTGCTCAACTGATAATCGCAAAACCCCGCCTTAATTGATGGCAGTACTCCTAGAACTGTAGATGGATTGCCATCAAATAAATTAGTACTTGTTTTTAACTCCCGTAAATGGACATACAACATCGGGTTAACGAGAAAATCACATGGTTCATTACCTTCAAATTGATAGATGTTTTCTCTTGTACTAAATTTATAAGATCTGCTAGTAGTGTGGAAGCCCAAGATTCTAGCAAGACCTTTAGGAAAAGTGTATTCTCTTTTTTCTTCTAGTGGAAAGTGCATCGTAATTCTGAGGTTTGCTTCGTTAATTTTTAGCAATATGCCTAATTCGATAAATACTTCTTTTAAAGAACAAAAGCTGTAATAGCCTTCTGGTATTTTTTCATGAGTTATTTGATTGCCCTCTTCATTACTAATATTAATCCAGTTATTCTGAGCTTCTTCAGATATATTAAACCACTTAACTTTAAAACCAATTTTTCTAAGAGCAACCCTACTATTACCGCGCCTATTGTTAATTGGATACTTTAAGAACACACTTATGTTTTGTTTAGTTATATAAAGGAACATCCTTTTTAAATCCTTTTTAAAAAATCTATTTAAAAATGGAACCTTTTAAATATAATGAAAGTGCCACTTACGATGTAGGAGGGGTTTATGAGCCCAAATCTTTGGACTTTAGTAACCTAACCATCGCAGTGGATGAATCATATGGCTTTCTAGTCAGACTTGTAAACCCACTAACTAGATATTTAAATCCTCCAATAAAGAGTGATAGAGTGCCATCAGCATGGTCATCCAACCCTATGGCTTTTTACCAGAATCAGTTAAATTTTGCCATTTACTGCTCAACTACTGGCTGTGGCGTTTCATATGCAAACCATTTATACCACCCCAATCTCTTAGTAAGGTCAGTATATAACTTTCATGTTTATTATCAGTATAGACGCATACTAACTGAACTACAAGTACCCCTCCCCAACGACAACGCGTTTAATCCATTCAACAGCCCAATGGACAAGAATGCATATGAAAGAATCTGCAACGAATTTAACATTAACCCTTCAAATAACTTTAGACAAAAGTTAGACCACAATCACGGGTTGGGCACATTGTATTTGTGGGGTCAGCGTAGAGAATATAATTTTGACTACTGGCCCGGCCACACCTCTTTTAAGCCAAACTCTCAAGTTAGATTGGGATCAATAGAACAAAAACACCCCAATGCTTGGGCAACATTTATCTTAGATGAAAGTAAAGGCCTAACAATGCCAGGAGTGCAAAGGCTCAATGACTCCATACGAACGTACGTTTGGTGTCTATTAGGAGCGCAAGCACAGACCAAGTCTAGCATAGTGGATCAATCTACAGGCTTTGACGCCAGAAAACAATTTCTAGCCAATTTAGAAGATGCTATTAACTCTGCTGTTGATTTGCCTTCCAGCATACAAAGGTACCAAAACGTTCTTTCACATGCTAGGTCAAAGGTTGACTTTGTTGTGGGCCATGGATTATACATGCTGCCTTCTGACCTTAGACTGCAGATTGGCATGATACAGAATTATAATAATGAAATCCTCATAGCCGGAGACGACCAAAACTTAGGACACAATCAAGGCTTAAACACAAGGCCAGCGCCAGCCATTTTTAAAAAAGTATCTAGCCCTGAAAGCGACCCCCCACCAGTTATAAGCAGCCCAGAAAGCAGTCCACCGCCTGTTGATGTACCTCACCCCGACAGACACACTAGCGAAAATACGGCCCTTGTTGTGTTTTTAACTTTTACTGGACTGGTCATACTTTATTTTACTAAAAATTAAACCGGCAGCCAGCACCCCCAAAGTCCACAGATGGTTAGCCATATAACCAACCACTTTGCCTATTGTAGACAAAACCCAACTAACAACACCGCCTATTATGCCAGGCAGTGCACCAAGCGCTTTGGCAGCTAACTTCTTTAATAAGTTTGCCAGATGGTGCAATTGTTTTCTAATCCAACTTTTACCAGGCTGAGGCGTTGGAGGCGCTACTGACCCTGTTGGCGCACTGCCGGTTAATGCATAAACCAGTGTAGAGATAGCAAACCCAACGGCCGTTAATATACTAACTATTGTAATCCCCTGCTCTCTGAACAGAGTCCTTATTCTTTCTGCTAGCGTAGTATTTTCATAAATCATTTTGTTTATAGTTTCTCTGATTGTGCTTATTTGGGTTGCTATTTTTTCTCTGTTAATATACAACGCTGCTAACACGTTTGCCTTTTCTTTCATTAAATCCTGTATTTTTGCCTGTATTCTAGCCTTTTCTTCTTGTCCTAAATTGTTATCATCTGCATCAGCCAGTTTATTTTTTTCTTCTTTTATCTCTCTCTTTAGCTCATTAAATTTTACCAAGTTGTTTTTTAGTTCTTCGTTCGTAGTTGTTAAAGCAGACTTAATATTCAAGAGTTCACGCAGAGCAGTTCTAATATCCCTGAGTTCACTCGTAGACAATGGAGGATCATCAATTGATTTTAAAGCTGTTTCTTCTTCAGGACTCAGCTCACCTTCTCTTTGCCTAGGCGAACCGCCAATTGGTCCCTCAATAAAACTCGTCTCCTCAATAAGACTCGCCTCAAATTTTGTTATTGCTTTATCTGTTTTTTGACTTAACGCTGGAATAGTGGCGATTTCTATTTCAGCTAGTGTTGGCAACGACCGCCCCATTTTCTGTAAAAGTCTAACAGCATCAGGCCTTAGTGTAATGTTTAATCGTTCTGCATCAACAGTAGGGAGGTCTCGTTTAATTGTATTTAGACTTAAAAACTTGGCCGCGTTTGGCTTTGTAGTAACTCTTACGCGGCCTCCTTCACTAGTCCTAATATACAAATGGCCGCCATCTTCTTCAAAATCGTTAAGATCAAGTATTTCTGGCAGCTCCCGTTCTATACTTTTATAGAATGATTCAATTCGTCGTTGCAATAGTTCGTGACGGGCTTTAGGGAGTGAAGAGCCTACTCCTACAAGTTCTTGACGTGCTCTAAGGAATACAGAACCTGCTCCTACATCTTGAGGTTGTCTAGGGAGTAAAGGACGTGCTTCTGCCTCCTCAAGTTCATCTTGTATTGAACGACCTGGTTCTGTTTCATCTTCATCTTCTTCAATAGGACTAATCGCGTCATAATCGCCCTCACCAGACATATTTATATATTTATTATTTTTTATTTTATAAAAAATGAACCCATACGGCTGCGACCTTGATCCATTCAGAAAAGCGAAGGAACCCCATGGCATAAAAGGCATAAGACAGACTGTGCGCGTTGTAAATAATCCATCAACAATTGAGCCCAATGAAATGTTAACAGTAAGATTTAGTGACCTCGGGGCTGACGATGTTATAATGCCAGGCACTGCCAGACTGTCATTCAAAATAGACATTGAGTCGGCGGATCCTAATGCTACTGTCGTTGCTAACCTGGGCAGGGCCATCATTAAAAATATGGTAATTAAACTGGAAGGTAGAGAAGTCTTCTCACTGAGAAGCGCAGACATTTTTAATCTCTATTCTGATCTGTGGCTGCCTAGAACAGAAAGAAAAGACAAAATCTTTCAGGGGATCCAGAGCCCAAACGGTCTTAAGCACAGGCTTAATGCTGCAGATGCAAAGGAAGACGAGGGAGACCAGGCAATAGCGCGAGCATTTAAGAACAGATTTTGCATCCCTCTAGATTTTGAACTGTTAAAAACCCACCAACCATATTACCAAGGCGCACTAAGAGACAAACTTACTTACGAACTGACATTCAATGACAGCGGGTCTGTTATTCTATCAGATGACCCAACAGCTAGATACACTGTCAGTAACATCTCTCTTAATTTTGACGTTGTTACTAACCCCGAACTGGCTAGAACAATCTTAAACCAGTATAAAAGTAGGACGGTTGTTTACTTTGAAAGAGTTTTACACCACAGTCTAGCGATTAAAAACAAGCAAGACACCGTCTGGGAAATAGCTATAAGCAATTCTTTAAGGTCTCTAAAGGGGGTTCTCTTGCTATTTACTGAACCCTCAGCTCCTTTTAAGAGAGAATCTGAGGTGTTTTACAACCCAAAAATTGAGCAGTTGTCTTGCACAGTAGATGGCAAGCCTTTTCAGTTGTATTCAGCTGGCCTTTTACCCGACCAACACTTTGATGAAATAAGAAAGTTATTCGCCGGAGGCAGACAGACAAGCCCCACAGCCGATCATGTGTGTAAAAAACTTCACCTTCACGATGTAAGACTCGAAGATTATCTAACAGACAAATATGGATTATGGCTGGATTTTAGATCCACGTATGACAACAGACTGCACGGGAGCGGAAGAAGGGTAGGGTCAGATGGTATACTCATACAGATTAATAAGGAAGAGGAGGAGAATGGCCAGATACAAATGCACGTTTTTGTGGTTTATGACGCCCAGCTGAACATTGAAGAAAATAGACTGAAAGAAATAGCCTATTAAAACAGATGGATAGTTTGAACTTTTTGCCTAAAGACCCGCACTGTTCGCTTATTTGTGGGATTACTGGGTGTGGGAAAACTGTCTTCGTACTTGATTTGTTACAAACAATCTACAGATTTCATTACGAGTACATTGTTATATTCTGCACAACCATTAAGCACAACAAGTCTTACAAAGAAAGGCAGTTTGTTTGGACAGACGAGAATATATTTTTAGTTGATCCTACTGACAAGCTAAGCGACTGTTTAGAACATTACTATAGGCTATTTGAGGGAACCGAAACGCTGTTTATTATTGATGACTGTTCAGCCGAACAAGACATTGTTAAAAAAAGAAGGACTCTGTCTAAGCTAGCCTTTAGCGGAAGACACGCATTAGTTTCTGTTTGGCTCTTAACTCAAAAATACAATGCTGTCTTAAAAGACTTTAGATCGCAGTTAAAATCAGTCATCTTATTCTATACTAAGGACAGGGATAGTTTTGAAGAATGTTTAAGTGAAAACTATATAATCAGGGACAAGGATGAACTAAAAAAAATAAAAGAGCAGCTAGAAAAATCTAAGCACGCTAAACTATGCTTACGGACTGACCCACCAGTTCAATACGTTTGCTTATTATAGATTGTTTACTATAGATTGTTTATAACAAATTGTTTATTACAGATTGCTCATTACAGGTTGTTTACTATAGATTGCTCATTACAGATTGATTAATAATAAATTGTTTATATTAAAAAGAATGTCTCGGGGGCCAGAATCAAAAGCGGAGTTAGCTCCTAAATGCGTTGCAGTAGAGCTAAAAGACCTAGCAGATACAACTGACTTTGATCTAATAGGAGTGGCAGGAAATGTTTATGGGTTTGAGTACACGGAAGATGGTGTTTACAAACGAATAGAAATTGAAGACAAAAAACGGCAGCAATATCCTACCCTAGAAGAGATAAGAAATCTAAGGGCAAACGATTTTGGCAAACACGAATACAAACTTCATAAACGAGAGAATGCCTGGGCGTTGCTTCCTGACATTAACTGGGATTTAAAGTTTGAACTACGAAGCCCCCATGTATACTTTGATAAGAAATACAATTTTAGAAAAGCTTTGAATGAAGGACGCCTTCTTGCTAGCCTAGTCCCAGGAACACAACAGAAAAAGCAGATTGAAATAACTAAGCAGGGCTCTGTATATATGCTGCGGAGAAAGAAGTCCTTAGCTGAAGTGGGGGGCGACACCGTCGGCTTAGAATTTAACCCAAAACTAGAATCACTGCCTACAAAAATGACGATGCTTTTTCGCTTATTTATTACTCCAAGGGAGTCTGATCCTAGTTTGCCAGAACATACGTTAATCAGAGGCGTACAAATAAAGTCTGAAAACTTGGGCGGGCCTCTTAGGCTTGTTATTGCTATTACTAAAAACGGGGATGAAATAAACACTTCTGTATCTTCTGACAAAGTTACTGTGATGGTTGACAAAACCAAACTAACAGTACTCGATTTTATTTTCATTAAGTATGTTGATTTTATTGCGTTTTACTCTGTTGATGAAGTGCTGCCAGAAGGGTTAATAAGAAAATATGTACAAGATTAATCTTATTTAAAAATTAATCTTAATTAAAAAATGGATGATCAGGCTCAAAAGTTTAGGTTAGAGCAAATAACTGAACTTCAAGAAGAAATAGAAAGTGACTTGAATAAGTGTAGGGTTACTAGAAAGAAATATGCTAAAGTTTTAAATACTCTTTCTTATATAATCACCGGCTCATCGGCTGTAGCGAGCGTAAGTACTGGGTCCGGCGTTGCTCTTTTAGCTACTGGGGCCGGAGCGCCAGCCTCTTTAGCATTAGGGAGCATTGGTTTGGGTTTAGGTGCTATGTCTATGATTGTAAGTGCTGTTTTAAAAAAATTAACGCCTAAATTACAAAAGCACACTGCCATTGTAGCCCTAGCATCAGCAAAACTTTGTTCATTAAGACTGAGAATAAGCAAAGCATTGCAGGATGAAAACATTACAGCTGAAGAATTTGAGCATCTTATGGCTGATGGTGAGGATTACAGACGACAAAAAACTGAACTTCAAAAGGAGTGGAGAAAGACTTTTACTTCGCAACAAGTAGACACTGAGACAATCAAACAGAACATTGAAAAGCAAGCAAACAATCAGTTAAACCCAAAAATAGACTAAAAAAATAAAATGTGAACTAAATAAATAAAATTATAAGTTTAACAAAAAAAAAATAAATCATAAGTTTAACAAAAAATAAATACTATTTTTTTTAACTAACAGGCACTGTGTTTGGTGGGACAACTTGCAACTCTTCGCGAACAAACGATCTTTTAGGGGCAGGCTTTTTAGAAGAAAGAGTTTCTCTTAAATAATATACGGGAGGGGCTGTTTTCATAATTCTTTCAACTTCATATACATCTACGCTCCATATGGGGTCTGTGGCTCTAATTCTAACATCGCCCTCTGCCTCTCCGGGAGCATACAAGTATCTTACTTTTAGTCCAAACGGCAAGAGTTTTTGATTACTTTGGATGTCTTCAGTAATACTTATTTTTTTTAATTTGATCGCGTTCACCGGTTTAAGGCCCGTTGCTTTAAATTCTTCATTGTTCATGGCACGTAAGACTGCTGGCAATCTCCTAACCCATTCTGTGTTGCGTGTTTTGTCCATAAGGTCTCTATGATATTGATAGGTAAACAGACGCTCAGCCAGATTCTTATTAAAGTTTTCTACTAGAGCTTGGGAGCGATGGTTGCCTGGAATCCCTCTCTTAACTGTAACCCGATGTCTTAAAAGCAGTTGGTTTACAGCTCCTTTAAACTCTTTCCCATCATCAACCTGGATCAGCCTAGGATACTTTAATGGGCCTCGCATGTATATTTGTTGTAAAGCCACAGCCACAGCAGTTGAGCTTTTATCTGTTAAAGGCTCAGCGTCTTTATACCTTGAAGCCATATCAACAACTGTAAGAGCATACTTAAACTTTTTTCTTCTAACTTTGTCATGTGGAAGGTACAACAAGTCCATCTGGTGGGTGTCATTAGGAACTGAGTTAACAAATCGAGGCCTTATTATTCTTTTTGGGGCAGGCAGATATATTTGCCAGATCGCTTGTTTTGAAAGCCAGTCTTTCGCTTCTGATTCAGACACCCTAGCAGCTGTACTCAGTTTATCAATAGCGGCCTTTCCTTTCCAATACCCTCTAGGAGAATAATTATATTTTGTACTTCGTATCGTCCATAAGAGACTGTTTTTATTACATTTTTAACTATGTTTTTAGATTGAATATGCAAGAAGAAAGATTGCTCCCATAGCACCTATAATAAAGCCTATTTCTACCATTTTCTGATCCTCAGATGGTTCATAAAAGTCAGACAGTTCTGGCGGTGACGATGTTAGAAACTTCTTTCCTGTCACTAAGTAATATTCATTCATTGCTTCATCAACGTCTGTAAATGTGTGCTCTGCATGTCCCTGCTCTCTTAACTTTTTATTAATAAAGTCTAAGTGAGCAATTCTCCTTTTCTCGTAAGCGTCTCTTGCCTTAGCTAAATCTTCCATTGCCTTGTTATGGCGTTCTCTCTCTTCATCAGAACGCAATTTACTAAACATATAATTGCTGCCAGAGAAAGCCAATGCATTAACAATAGCCCCGCCCACCATCAGAACTATTCCAGACATCTTTTTTATAAATGAATGAATTTTTTTTATAAATCAATATTTTTTAGAATGAATCTTTTTTTATAAATCAATCTGCCTAAATGCATTAATCTTTCTATGCATTGATGTTTTCTGGGATAATCCCCTGTGCAACAAGAAAGTCTTTTGAAGCAATCCCTGCAGTTATTACAGCTATAACCTTAACAACATCCTCAATGTCTAACCTTCCTAGATCGGCCGGCCTCATTTTAAACATGTTTTTTGCTAACGTGCTATATCCTATACTAAGACCGCCGATTACAGCAGAGTGGTAAATCGTATTAATAATCTTTTTTTCGCTCATGTTTTTTATTAACTAAAAAAATAATTAAAATAATCATAATATGAAAGACTGTCTATGTGCTTTTTAATCAGATAATCTTTTGTTGCTAGAGCTAAAAATAAGGTTGTAACTAGTTTCAGCGAATCTTCTATCTTTCCCATGTTGGGCGGTTTTATTCTTAACAAACATTTTGCTAGGGTTGAATAAACTATAACACCGACAATGGGCACTGCATAATTAACCAGCGTTATACTCATGGTTTTATTTTTTTATTTATTTAATTTTTAGATTTAAAAATGACGGCCAAACACAGCGAATCTGATCTAAAGATTTTAATAGAAAATTGTAATGAACTATTTGACGAAACGATGAAAGTGTTAAACATTGATTTTAGTAAATCTGGGCTTGAGAATGATGTAAACAATTTAATCAAAAATCATAGTGAACTATTTGACAAAGCAATCAAAGAGTTAAACATTGACTGTAGTGATTCAGAAAAAGCTAAAATATTGGCAAACGTTCTTGTAAGATTAGGGTATCTAGAAGTATTGCAACGCCTGGGTGAAGAATAAAAGAGCATTTACTTACATTTTTTTTTTAATTTACGTAAATATTGTGAGTTAAAAAATGAGCCACACAAGTGAGTCCGAGTTTGAAATACTACCTTCCAACAGTACGTTGTTGGGTAGTAACAAATCATTAAGCAATATGTTCATTGAATTAGACATGGACATCATTAACCCACAAACGTTCAGGAAAGTGTAACACATGCTATTTCTAAAATCCCGGGGTCTCTTCAAATTAACCCGCCAGTAAAAGTGTTGTTGGCCATTCTGATTGAATATATAACCCCCGATGATAGTAGTATGCAAGTCTGGGTATCAACTAGGCAGAAAGAAGTAATCAGCTATTACGACTTTACACCTGGCTGGGCTGATTACATGCTTACACAGTTTAACTATGCAAGTGAAGAAGCGAAATTGCGCGGCTCTGGCTGGTCTGAAGGAACAGTCCTCGAAATCAAATTAAGACAAACCAAATACTCTCCTATAGTCGGCAATTCTTACCTTCCTCTCCCGAGAGAGCTAGTGTTAAAACGGGCAGTCCTAAACATACATAATTCAGATAACTTATGTTTCATGTGGTGTGTTTTGGCGCACTTACACCCAGTTAAAATTAATGCAGAGAGAGTTTCCAATTATAAGCCTTATCTTCGGGGGCTGAACTTTAATAACATAACCTTTCCAGTGAGTGTAGAAAGCATCGACCAGTTTGAAGAACAAAACAAACCAATAACCGTAAGCGTATACACATGGAATTCAGTAGACAATCTAGTCCCTCTAAGGATCTCTCCCAACGCTCCCACTTTAGGCGATCCACTTGACAATCATGTAGACTTGATTCTGTTTGCAGACGGTTCCAAGAGCCATTATGTATTAATCAGATCAATTAGCAGACTTCTGGCTTATACATCAAAGCATAAATCTAAACAAGAGATTTGTAGAAGGTGTTTTGTCAGAATCCCAACTATAGAAGCAGCTGCCAGCCATAAGAAACATTGTAAAAGTTTTGTAGACTGTAAAATCGAACTTCTTACACCAAAACCAGGGTCTAAGGTTGGTTTTAAGAATGTACATAAAATGCAGATGAGCCCATACGTAGTTTATGCTGACTTTGAAGCGATTTTGCCACAGTACTACGGCCCTCAACAAGAACAAAAAACAACCTTATTGTCCCGCCATCAGATCTGTTCTTATGCATTTGTTGCTGTTAGGTCAGATGGCGGACACACAGAACCAGAGATTTACAGAGGCCCCGACGCAGCTGGTCGATTTTTGGAGCAGATGAAACACCTTCGCAATCAATTCTCTAATCAGCTGAACCTTTCAGACATTAAGATGACTCCCGAAGATGAAGAACGTTATAAATCAGCCACCCACTGCTGGATATGCAAATGCAAGTTATTAGGTGACACTGTAAGAGACCACGATCACATTACTGGTAAATTCAGAGGGGCAGCGCACAACAGTTGCAATCTTCAACTCAAGGTTAACCCCGAAAAATGGAAACTGCCAATCTTCTTTCATAACTTGCGGGGCTACGATTCTCACTTTATCATGCAAGCAATAACTTCTGAATGTAAGAGGGTTAACTGTATTGCACAGTCATCAGAAAAGTACATGACCTTTACTGTAGACTGTTTATCCTTCTATGACTCTGCCCAGCATCTGATGGGAAGTTTAAGCAAACTAGCAGGATCTTTACACGTCTATCCAATCACTAAAAAATATTTCGACCCATCTTTAGTCCGTAAAGGCGTTTACCCTTATGAATACATGGACTCGTGGGACAAGTTTGACGAGCCGGCGCTGCCAGCAAAGGAAGACTTTTACAGCCGTCTTAGAGGTGGAGATATATCTGACGCCGACTATGAATACGCACAGAAAGCCTGGACAGAATTACACTGTCGAACAATGGGCGATTATCACGATCAATACTTGATGGCCGACGTGTGTTTATTGGCAGACGTCTTTCAGAATTACAGAGCTACTTGCATGAAACATTACGGTCTAGATTCATCACAGTACATCTCTACCCCGGGCCTCTCTTGGGATGCATTCTTGAAGTCTACAAACATTCAGATCGACTTAATCTCGGATCTGGATACACTTCAGATGATCGAGGACGGGCTGAGAGGAGGCATTAGCATGGCCTGTCATCCTTACCGCAGGGCCAACAACAAGTATTTAGACGATTATGATCCCACCAAACCATCCAACTATCTGATGTACTTAGACGCCAACAATCTGTATGGGTGGGCCATGAGCCAGGCACTGCCATTAAGAAACTTTAAAATGATAAACGGGCCTCATGATGTTGATCGGGTGGTAGGACTATTGTCAGATCTTACACCCGATAATCCAATAGGACTAGTCTTAGAAGTGGACTTAGATTATCCCGCAGAGTTGCATGACCTTCATAACGATTTCCCCTTAGCCGCAGAAAAATTAAAGATGAGTCCCGCAGAGCCGCCCAAACTCGTGCCTAACCTCTTTAACAAAACTAAATATGTCTGTCATTACCGGTTGTTACAGTTTTACTTAAGGCATGGGCTAAAGCTGACAGCTGTTCACAGAATAATTACTGTCGACCAAGAGCCTTTCATGAGACCATATATCATGAAGAACACCGATCTTAGAACTAAGGCCACTGATGCCTCAGAAAAAGACTTCTTTAAGTTGATGAACAACAGCTGTTTTGGCAAGACGATGGAAAATCCACACAACCGTAAAGATGTAAGATTAGTTACGAAAGAAAAACAAGCAATTAAGCTGGTCTCTAAACCTAACTACCAAGACTTTAGAAGATTTAGCGATAGCCTGGTTGGCGTTATGATGAAGAAACAGAATGTGAAGTTGGACAAGCCGGTGTTTATCGGATTCGCCGTGCTAGAGTTGTCAAAATTGTTAATGCTTGAATTTCTATACGACTACTTTAAGCCGCTATACCCAGAATCAAATGTCCTTTACACAGACACTGATAGTTTTATTCTGGACATCCCAACTGAAGACTTCTATAAGGATTTAGAGGCGGAGGTAGCTAAAGGAGCTGACGGATGGTACGACACATGCGACTACCCAAAAGATTCGCCTTTACATTCAACCGTGAACAAGAAAGTGATTGGAAGGATGAAGGATGAATTTAATGGGACGGTTATACTAGAATATGTTGGCCTACGGGCAAAGATGTATAGCGTTGCTACCCAGACTTCTGTAACAAAGAAGGCTAAGGGTATAGGTAAAGAAGTTGTAAAAAAATATATAAGTCACGACAACTACAAGCAGGCTCTCTTTGAAAACAAAGTATTTCATCACACAAATGTTAATCTGCGCTCTACTCTGCATCAAGTAAACACAACTGCTGTTAATAAGAAATCACTAGACTCTAACAATAGCAAGCGAACTTCCGTTAATCCCGAGCTTTCATACGCTATAGGCCTCTGGAGAACCAACTTGGCTGACTTAACTTAAGATCTTAACTAGTACTTAACTTAAGATCTTAACTAGTACTTAACTTAAGATCTTAACTAGTACTTAACTAGTACTTAACTTAAGATCTTAACTAGTACTTAACATGACTTGCACTTTACTTGCACTTAACTTACACTTTACTTGTTATAACTGACTTAACCAGTACTTAGCTTGTACTACTTAACTTACACTTTACTTGTTATAACTGACTTAACCAGTACTTAGCTTGTACTTAACCAGTACTTAACCTGTACTTAGCTTGTACTTAACCAGTACTTAACAACACATTAAAAAAAACTAATTTATTAAAAATGGGTCTACAGCAGGAGGTTGTACTTTTTTTGCAGAAGCTGGTTCTTTTACTGTTTTTGTGGGGGGTTGTGACTTTGTTGCTAAGTATGGCTTTAGGCGCTTGTATGCTAAAAGCCCTCCACCAACAACAATACCCCCCAGTACATAATAATACATCTTATAGTTTGATTGTGTTGTTGTTGGTGACGGTGGCGGTGCTGGTGCTGATGTTGTATTACTATCTAATAATTTTTGTTTTGCTGCTTGGTTTGCTTTTTGCAGTCTGTTAAATTCAGCTAGTTTACGACCAGCCTCAACACGCCCAGGATTTTTAGACTTAGTAACACTACTCACTTGTGGGACACTCAGTTGTGGATTCGCTTGTGGGGCACTCGCCTGTAAATTCACTTGTGGGGCACTCGCCTGTGGAGTCTTCTCCTGCTCGCTCATTTTTTTTAGTCTGATTAAAATTAATATGATTAAAATTAATATGATTAAAAGTAATTAATCCCATGATAAATGGACATAACAACGTCCCAAATCTATAATACATGTCACATGCAAGAGATTCTAGGGACTTGGTTAAAACCGGATCTTGTGTTAAGTCATATTTTAAATCTTCTTCTGAATCAATCGGCGCTATCTTGCCTACTAACTTAGCATATAAACTAATCATTGTCTGTCCCACCGATCTAACCATTTTTGATCCTAGCTGTGCCTCGTACCTGGCGTAATACTTCTCAACGTCTGATGTAGACAATTGCTGAATCTGTTCGATACTTAGTTCAACGCCTAAATACTGCCTGGTTTTCCCGCACGCAGCCAGCGAGTATAATCTTTCTTTATGACAGAGGTCTGCTGCCTCCTCACACTTTAATAGCTCGTCGCAATCCATTTTTTAAAGCCCTTTTTAAAAGCAATAAAAAAAATATTGTAAATTCAGCTGTTATTTATTACTCATAGTCTTTTACTAATCTTAAAAACTGTCCAGGTTTAAAGGTAACAGTTACTCCTTCAGGGTCAGTAGAAGCAGTCAGATTAAAATCTTCAGGAGCTATTTGATCAATTAAAATAGCAAACAACTTTATAACTGGACGGGGCCAAGAATGCGGTAGTTTACTGATGGTGTTCCTTACGCTTTCTCGCATATCTACGCGCTCAAAAAGCTCCGTAATTACTTCTTCAAACTCTTCTCTATCAACTCCCCAGCTCCTTTCCTGCATCTCCCAATCTCTGAATATATTAATAAGCTCTGCAACTGCTCCGAGCTTCATTTTTTAAATCAGATTATAAACGCCAATTTAAAAAATTAAGTAAGCCGTTCCTATTGTTTTTGCGCAAAAATCAGAAGAGGAGAGAGATAAATAATATGCGGGCCTCTAAATTGCACATCTTTGTTTTGCACGAAGACCCCATTTAAAATAACGATTACGTCAATTTTTGGAGGTTTTGCATGTTAATTTTGATTGTAAGAAAGGCGCTAGTTTTGGCAAAAAGTAGCATGAGATGGACAAGATTGTTTGTGAAATGGAGGGTTTCGGGCAAAATAAGATGGTGATTTAGTGCCTGCATATTATTTATCTCTCGGATGAATTTCCGGGTGCACCAGTGTTGTCTGATACAGAGAGTGAATCAATAGAGGGTTCAATTACAGTTGAAGAGGCTGCCATTGCTTTAAAAAACATGAAAAATTATAAAAAGCCCTGGGCCTGATGGGTTTACCGTAGAATTCCTAAAATTTTTCTTAATTGATATTGGTGTTTACCTTGTGCGCTCAGTTAACGAGGGATTCTCCAAAGGTCAGCTATCTATTACCCAGCGACAAGGAATAATAACATGTATTCCCAAAGATGCTAAACCAAAAAGATTCATTAAAAATTGGCGACCCATCTCCTTATTGAACACCACTTACAAAGTTGCATCTGCCTGCATAGCTAATCGCCTTAAGACTATGCTTCCATACATCATACACGAAAGTCAAAAAGGATTTCTAAAGGGAAGATATATAGGGGAGAATATTAGATTGATATATGATGTGCTTTTGTATACCGAAAAAGAAAATATTCCAGGAATGTTCCTTCTAATCGACTTTGAGAAGGCGTTTGACAGTGTGTCTTGGTCATTCCTACATAAATGTTTGAAATTCTTTAAGTTTGGACCAGACATCATTAAATGGATTAAAACATTCTATACCCAAACTTCTACTTGTATTTCTGTAAATGGTCAGTACTCCTCATGGTTCTCAATAGAGAGAGGGGTCAGACAAGGAGATCCACTTTCTCCTTATTTATATCTAATTTGTGCAGAGATCTTATCACTGATGATTCGCTCCAATGAACTTATTAAAGGAATTACAATTAATAACAAAGATATTCTCTTATCGCAATTTGCCGATGACACTAGCTTGTGTTTGGACGGTTCAGAAAGATCATTTAACGAGGCAGTATCTATCCCCATTAAATTTGCACGAATTTCTGGTTTGAAAATTAATTTTGGCAAATCCCAAGTTGTGTGGTTGGGGAGTAGAAAGAACTCTCCAATTAGATACATGAGGGATAAAAATTTTGTCTGGGATCCTGGAACTTTCAAAATTCTTGGCATTAAATTTTCCACTAACATTGATACCATTGTACGAATTAATTATGAAGAAAAACTTTTTGAGATAAGAAGGGTTCTCGCTCTTTGGAGGAAAAGAAATATCACCCCTTTTGGTAAAATTATAGTGATTAAAACTTTGGTGTTTAGTCAAATTGTCCATCTATTAATTAATTTACCAGACCCTCCAGAGGATTTCATTGATGCATTAGAAAAGGAATCGTACACATTTTTATGGAATGGTAAGAGAAGCAGAATAACAAAATCTGTTGTTCAAAAACAGTACTGCGAGGGGGACTCAGAATGTTGAATGTTAGAAATTTTATCTCTGCTATGAAAATAAGTTGGTTGAGAAGACTAATGTGTGAGTCTGATTGGAGGGAGTTTACTATTAATATGTACCCTGACCTGGGCATTATAGGTAATCTTGGAGCAGAATTTTCAAATGTTGTTATGAATGTCATTAATAACCCATTCTGGAAAGATGTTATGAAGCACTATAAGAAATTATGTTCCAGATGCTGTCCCATCTCTGTGCATGATTTTATGGTTGAATATATTCATTACAATATCAATATTTTGAGGGACAGAAGGGTTATTTTTGTACAAGAATGGAGTGATTATGGTATTTTCTTTGTGAAACAACTGTTGAATGAAAATGGCAATTGGATGACATACCAAGAATTCTTGCAAAAATATCAAGGTATTAACACCAATTTTCTCTTATATGAAGGCATTTTAAACGCAATTCGTACCTATTTTCAAAAACTCCAGATATCTTTAACTTCCAGATACAAGCCCTGAGACCCAAAAGCCTGGTTTTATATTAAAAAAGGTAATAAATTTGTTCAAAACATTCTAAATGGAAATAATGCCCTCCCAACAGCTATCCATAAATGGAATAATCTTTTTGAAAACCTTAATTGGAAAACCATCTTCTCTCATTGCTATAAGGCTTCTACAGATATGCAGCTTAGATGGTTTCAATGCAGACTTTTGCACAGATTGCTCCCAACACAGAGGTATTTATTTCTGTGTAACATTATTGAATCCCCTATCTGTAACTTCTGTGAAGAGGATGAGCAGACCATTGATCATATGCTTTTTGACTGCATTATTGTACAGAGGTTCTGGAGAAATCTGCAAAGACTATTAAAAAATGAATGTCAGCACTGTGACAACTTCATTATTGACAAAGAGTTGGTTTTATTTGGTACCAAACAGCATGTGAAAACGGATAAAGCCATTGATTTTGTTCTGCTCTTTGCCAAGTTTTACATTTACAAATGCAAATTACAAAATTCCCCTCCTGACCTACATGTCTTTCTCACAGTATTAGGACACAGATTCAAACATGAAAAATATTTGGCTTTCTTAATCATAGTATAGGACAATTTGAGGAAAATTGGTTGCCCTATTACCCTATTATACCTTAGCTTCCTTTGTGATGTGTGAGCACCTATATGTATGGAAGTGTATAACTTACCTTTTCTCAGGTTGTTTACAACTGTGAGACTGGGCTGTTTTATATACTTTGGTAAAGGAATTTGAGTGCTTTACAATGGAATGTTATCCTTCTCCTGTCCCAATGACCCATGCCACATTAGATTCGCTCTGCTTTCCTTACACCACTTGCCGGTGTTTATGTAGTGCTTATATACACAATGTATGTGTGTGTGTGTGTGTGTGTGTGTGTGTGTGTGTGTGTGTGTGTGTGTGTATTTGTATGTATGTATGTATGTGTGTGTGTATGTGTGTGTGCACTCATCATAGAGGTCACTTGGTGTCATTATTAGAAAGAATGACAGGGTGAATGTCTGATGTATCAATGTCAATATTTCTTTTTGAAGTCACAAATATTGGAATTACTATACATTGCTCATTGTATCAATATAATGCCTATGTAAACTAGTGTTATAAATCAACTTTGCCCATAGGAATGATGATAACATTTACCGATTCAGTCGCTACTAGTTGCTGAATACTATTATTAACAGTATTGTCGAACCTATGCTTGATTACCAAAGTGATGTGTCCAATGTTGTTTCTGGAATAGATACCTTTACTTAACTATCACCTTTACTTTCATGGTTATTCTTTCTATTCATATGTGCATATTTGTGCTTTGTATGTGTCTTGTAAAAAACGAAAAATTGTTCAAAAAAAAAGGAAGCTATTAGCAAGTTATACTGCATGAAAGGAGGTCACGAAGAAGCAGAAGTCCGTGAAAGGATGTTATCTAGATACTACAGCGAAAGAAAGATAAGTAAACCTACCTGACGGCGTCCGTCTCCTCCAACGAATATCTGAAAAAGAATGAAAGACAAAAAGAGGCCCAGTAGGTTTACTTATCAGAAATGATTAATATCACATGCAGCAATGCGAACACTAGTGCAAACATTACAGGACGAAACGACGAACAACAAGTGCAAGCGTAAAGCAGGGCACAAACCCCCAAAACAAGTGTAAGTGTTGCATGATGAAAGATAGGGCAATACATGCAAGTGTTACAGCGGGGAAATAGATTATTAGCTGGTTGCAGTGGGCAAAAGGAGGATATTAGTAAGCTCTATCACGCTACAGGTTATTAGCAAGCTGTAGTGGGCAGCAGGAGGTTATTAGCCAGTTGTACTGTGCACAAGGAGGTTACAAGTTAGCTTTAGTGGGCGAAAGGGGGTTAGTAGAAGCACGACGTGGCAAAAAGTTAGTAGCAAACTGTAGTGCACGCAGAGTACTAAAGCAAGCTGTACTTGGAAAAGGAGGTATTAAGTAAACAATACAGCGAAGCAGGCTTTACATATAAGCTGTCCACGGTAAAAGCTTTGTAGCAAGTTGAGCTAGAAAGTAGAACGTTGCTAGTAGAACGTTAGTAGCAGCTGTACTGGGTAAAACGATGTTACAAGCAAGCTCTATTGTGTAAAAAGGAGGTTATTAATGAGCTGTTCTTTGAAAAAAGGATTAGCTAGCTGTACTGGGGAAAAGTAGTTCTTTGCAAGCTGTTAAGAGCAGATAGTTATTAGCAAGCTATACTTGGCAAAGTGAGGTTCTAAGCAAGTGTGTGCAGGGCAAACACAATTTACAAGAAAAAAATGTACTAGACATTGGCTGGTTTCTAAAATGCTGTACCAGGTAAAAGCAGGCAGATTGCAAGAGGTACTGGCACAAGGAAGTTATTAGCTTGCGTATTGGGCAGAAGGGTTGTTACTAGTAAGTGGTACTGGACACTTAGTAGCAAGCTGATACAGGTAAAAGTTAATAGCAAGCTCTATTGAGTAAAACGTTAGCAACAAGATGATCAAAGCAACAGGAAGCAATTAGCAAGTTGCACAGCGCGAAAGGAGGTCACCAGGAAGCAGAACTGCATGAAAGGATGTTATGGAGATCCTACAGTGAAAGAAAGATAAGTAACCTACCTGGCGCCGCTTATTAGCAAATTGTGCTGTGCAGAAGGAGGTTATTAGCAAGCTGTAGTTGGCAGCAGAAGGTTATTAGCAAGTTGTGCTGTGCAGAAGGAGGTTACTAGTTAGCTTTAGTGGGCGAAAGGGGGTTAGTAGAAGCACGACGTGGCAAAAAGTTAGTAGCAACCTGTAGTGCACGCAACGAGTACTAAAGCAAGCTGTACTTGGAAAAGGATTTTTTAAGTAAACTACACAGCGAAGGAAGGTTTACATATAAGCTGTCCATGGCAAAAGATTTGTAGCAAGCTGAGCTAGAAGGGAGAACGTTAGTAGCAGTTGTACTGGGAAACACGATGCTACTAGCAAGCTGGATTGTGTAAAAAGAAGGTTAGTAATGAGCTGGTCTTTGACAAAAAAGGTATTAGCTAGCTGTATTGGGGAAAAGTACGTCATTGCAAGCTGTAGGGAGCACATGGTTATTAGCAAGCTATACTTGGCAAAGTGAGGTTATAAGCAAGTGTGTGCAGGGCAAACACAATTTACTAGAAAAAAATGTACTAGACATTACCTGGTTTCTAAAAAGCTGTACAGGGTAAAAGCAGGCAGCTTGCAAGTGGTACTGGCACAAGGAAGATATTAGCATGCGTATTGTCAGAAAAGCTGATACAGGTAAAGGTTAATAGCAAGCTCTATTGAGTAAAACGTTATCAACAAGATGGCCAAAGCAACAGGAAGCTATTAGCAAGTTGTACTGCATGAATTAGGTCACGAAGAAGCAGAAGTCCGTGAAAGGATGTTATCTAGATACTACAGCGAAAGAAAGATAAGTAAACCTACCTGACGGCGTCCGTCTCCTCCAACGAATATCTGAAAAAGAATGAAAGACAAAAATCATGAGCCAAAAGAGGCCCAGTAGGTTTACTTATCAGAAATGATTAAAATCACATGCAGCAATGCGAACACTAGTGCAAACATTACAGGACGAAACGACGAACAACAAGTGCAAGCGTAAAGCAGGGCACAAACCCCCAAAACAAGTGTAAGTGTTGCATGATGAAAGATAGGGCAATACATGCAAGTGTTACAGCGGGGAAATAGATTATTAGCAGGTTGCAGTGGGCAAAAGGAGGATATTAGTAAGCTCTATCACGCTACAGGTTATTAGCAAGCTGTAGTGGGCAGCAGGAGGTTATTAGCCAGATGTACTGTGCACAAGGAGGTTACAAGTTAGCTTTAGTGGGCGAAAGGGGGTTAGTAGAAGCACGACGTGGCAACAAGTTAGTAGCAAACTGTAGTGCACGCAGAGTACTACAGCAAACTGTACTTGGAAAAGGAGGTATTAAGTAAACAATACAGCGAAGCAGGCTTTACATATAAGCTGTCCATGGTAAAAGCTTTGTAGCAAGTTGAGCTAGAAAGTAGAACGTTGCTAGTAGAACGTTAGTAGCAGCTGTACTGGGTAAAACGATGTTACAAGCAAGCTCTATTGTGTAAAAAGGAGGTTATTAATGAGCTGTTCTTTGAAAAAAGGATTAGCTAGCTGTACTGGGGAAAAGTAGTTCTTTGCAAGCTGTTAAGAGCAGATAGTTATTAGCAAGCTATACTTGGCAAAGTGAGGTTCTAAGCAAGTGTGTGCAGGGCAAACACAATTTACAAGAAAAAAATGTACTAGACATTGGCTGGTTTCTAAAAAGCTGTACCAGGTAAAAAGCAGGCAGATTGCAAGAGGTACTGGCACAAGGAAGTTATTAGCTTGCGTATTGGGCAGAAGGGTTGTTACTAGTAAGCGGTACTGGACACTTAGTAGCAAGCTGATACAGGTAAAAGTTAATAGCAAGCTCTATTGAGTAAAACGTTATCAACAAGATGATCAAAGCATCAGGAAGCTATTAGCAGGTTGTACAGCGCGAAAGGAGGTCACCAGGAAGCAGAACTGCATGAAAGAATGTTATGGAGATACTACAGTGAAAGAAAGATAAGTAACCTACCTGACGCCGCGTATTAGCAAATTATACTATGCAGAAGGAGGCTATTAGCAAGCTGTGCTGTGCAAAAGGAGGTTACTAGTTAGCTTTAGCAGGCGAAAGGGGATTAGTAGAAACCCTACGTGGCACAAAGTTAGTAGCAAACTGTAGTGCACGGAAAGAGTACTAAAGCAAGCTGTACTTGGAAAAGAGAGAGAGAGAGAGAGAGAGAGAGAGAGAGAGAGAGAGACACTGACACTGACACTGCACGCACAATGTCCTTCTCTGTCCACACTTTAGAGCTGTGAACACTGTTCAATGTGTCAATAATACATCTAGCACAGCTTTCGAAGTCTTCTTTAAGCTCCTGAAGGGATAACAAAGAATCGCAAATGATTGCGCCTTGAAAACCCCTCTAATCTGTCTATTTCTTCTGACATCATGGTAACTTGT